>PVQA01001312.1:0-20643 GCA_002980515.1 Fusarium burgessii | reverse complement strand
ATAAAGGCTATATAGCCTTTATTAGGGGGTGCCGGGCTATTCCCCTCCCGATTGAGCTTTAATCGCGGCAGCGCTTAATCGCGTCTAAACAAGCGCCAAACTTTTCCATCCGCCATGAGATCACGAACACAGCTCTACCGAGCTTCAACATCCCCACGTCACGCCAATAACCGACGGGCACAACGACATCTTTCAATCTCCACTCCATCTTCTAATTAAATTTTCCTCTCGATACTCAATTGGTTACAACATCACTTCACCATGGCTTCTTCGTTCAAGACTTCCGTCTTGCGCATGCCGTTAACAGGTCTCGTGCGCTACTCACAAAAAGCTTCATTCTCGACTCTCCGTCCCGCATCATGTCTCTCAGCATCACCATTCCGACCCCAATGCTTCACACCCGTCGCAAAGTCTTTTTCTCGCACCTATTCCGATAAGCCGCAGTCCAACGAACTTCCTCCTCTCGACTGGAACAGCTTCTTCAAGTTGCGAGTAAAGCGTCGACGATACCAGCTCTTGTTCTCCATCACCAATGGATTATTTGCCGGTGGTGCGGGAGCCGTTTTTCTGTCGACGGGTATGGCGGAACCGATTATCTCGCAGATCCCACTCGATCCGTTTATGACTCTGGGACTTATGACGCTCGCCTTTTCGGGTCTTGGATGGTTGAGCGGTCCTAGTGTTGGAAACCAGGTGTTTTACCTCTTGAATCGTCAGTGGAAGAAACAGATGACGCAGAAGGAGGCTCAGTTCTTTGAGCGCATCAAGAAGCATCGAGTTGACCCCACCAACTCGAGCGCCAGCAACCCTGGTAAGTTTTCATCTCGCTAGCTAGCTTCAGTGCCGATCGAGTTTACTAACTACGAAATAGTTCCCGATTTCTACGGCGAGAAGATTTCTAGTGTGGCCGGATATCGCCAATGGCTAAAAGATCAAAAGGCATTCAACAAAAAGAAGACTGCCAACTTTGTGTAAAAAAAGAAAAGAAAAATATCTCATATTTCGAGTCTGCAAATTCTGTTGACTTGAGGAAAATGTTGTTTGTAATGGCGCAGCTGATGGACAGAAATGGCCTGTCCTTGGTGTGCTCGGGTTAAGACGGGCATTGTATGTTGTATGTATGTATCATAAAATCTCTCATCCAATACGACTATCCCCATTTCCTCATTTAGCCGGCGCCCTCTTGCGTCAGCCTATATAAAAGGTACACTTGGATCAACAGTATCCTTCCATGACTTGATTCCACCCAGAATATCTCCGATAAATCTATCTCCGTTGTTTCCTAATCCCAAGTCCTTGAGCTTTTGCGCAGCGATCTGCGAATCGTTACCAACTCGACAAACGACGTATATGGGGGTAGAATGAGGCAGATCGCTTGGCCAACCCTCGGGAGTGGCTTCACCGCGAGCGCTCATGAAGCGGCTAATGGGGATATTGACCGAGCCTGAAATATTGCAAAGATCAAAATGCTCTTTCTCCCGAACATCCACGAGCAGCATATCCTTGTTTTGTGACTTCGAAAGCTCCTCATATTCCTTTGCTGTAACTCGCTCATCGGGGTTGAGTAGTTGAACGGGCTGCTTGACGCCGCAGAACTGAACATAGTCTATCGAGTTCTTCAACTCATCTAGCGTCAACTTGTTCTCGTCACCACAAGCCAAACAAGTTTTTCTTCTACCCCTCATTCTCACGGACCGGAAAGGGGTGTCTGCCATGCCACTGAAAAGCAACAACATCGGGGTCTTGGCCTCTCCATGGATCTCAAGATCACCTCTTGAAATCAACTTGATTGCTTCAAGAGCCTGCAAAACACCCATTGTACCAACAATAGGTCCGATGATTCCACCCTCGCCACATCCAACCACACTATCTGGAGGCGGTGGGGTTGGGAATACACAGCGATAGCAAGGGCCTTTTCCAGGAGGATTATTGAGAACAATAAGTTGACCTGAAGTTTGGAACGCAGATGCTGAGACAAGAGGCTTTGAAAGAAGAACGCAGATATCTGAAATGAGATAGCGAGATGTAGGATGATCAGTACAATCAAGTACCAAATCATATTGCGATACAATGTCCTGAGCGTTCTGAGGTGTGAGGTGAGTGTTGTGCGCATTATAGGTTATCGTCGGGTTAAGACTCCATAAAGTTAGTTGATGATTCTTGTATGGGCACGGGATCTTACTCTTTGAGATATGTAATTGCACTCTGAACCTTGCTCATACCCACACGACCGGTCGAATGCGCAACTTGACGGTGTAGATTGGACACTTCAACCTCATCACCGTCAACAATACCGATCGTTCCAATGCCTGAGCCAGCGAGATATGCTGCGGCAGGACAGCCAAGACCTCCAGCGCCGACGAGCAGAACCTTGGCTTTTCTTAATCGCAATTGTCCTATTCTCAATCAATACCATGATCCTAAACCTATGATACGGCAACTTACCTTGAAGACCAAAGTTGGGAACAATCATCTGTCTACTATACCGTTCATACTCATGGTTATTCAGAGGCCATTTCCAATGTTCTTTAGATTCACGTGCTTGTGACTCTGCGGCTGCGAGTTGAGAGCGTAGATCCGCGAGTTCGACTTCTCGCTTGGCGATTTCTCGTCGAAGATTATCGATTTCCTCCATTGTCATTGCATGAGTGTGAGAAGAAGAGGTGAGAAGAAGGATAAGTTAAAAGTCACGAGAGGATCAGCTTAGAACGGAGATGTTGTAGTTGAACCCCACTATCGATACAGGGCATGGTCAGTTCTAGCCATTCTTTTTTTTTTCGTGACTCGTTTCACAAAGTCATATGATATTAAATATCAAATACAGGATTCTCGGGCTCCTTTTAGTCATAATATTTACTGTTTGCATTTCATCAAGCTCAGGGGTTATGTCGAACTGATAGGTTTTCCGTCAACCCGTACCTAGACTGCCCCTCCAAGCCGTATCTCGGTGTGCCCCGCCACCTCGGTGAGCCACCCTCACCGAAAATGTTTCTCCAGTATCTTCACCTACACCTTACTTTTACCACCAAAATCCTCCATCTCCAACATCCCCAACCACAACACAAAATGGTACACTAACCCACCCCAAACTCTCCCAAATAACAACTCACTAACAAAAATACAGGCTCCCCAACCACCAGGTCTCAAAAAGCCCTCCGCTCGCACCCTCCGCCACCAGCGCATAACAGGCCAAATCCACCCCCAAGCGCCCCAAAAAGTCTTCCGCGACGACGCCGCCGTAACAGACTCCTTCCTATCCAGCAAGCGCGACAAGCGACTCATCAAGCACTCCTCCTTCGTCTCACGAATCCAATCTGCACGTATTTCAAAATCTACAAAACGTCGAAGACCATCGAAGAAATTAGCGGCGAATTTGGAGAGTTTGGCTAATGCGCTGCCGGAGTTGGAGGAGGGTGATGAGGTTGAGCAGGGAAAGATTAGACATAAGAGTTTGAAGAGTAAGAAGGGGGCGCTTAAGAGGAAGGAGAGGGTTGTTAAGGGGGAGATGGAGAGGTTTGGGGTTAGTATGGCTAGGTTGACGGCGCAGGATGGTGCGGCTGCACAGCAGAATGAGAGCATGGAGAAGACGGAGGAGAAACCTGCGCCGGCACCAACTGCGAATCGATGGGCGGCATTGAGAGGGTTTATTTCTTCGACAATGGAACAGAATCCTGCTTTCGCTGGGAAGAATTAAGAACCGGTGTGGACAAGCAAAGATACCAATAACTGCAGGCGATCAAGTAGTCCATGTTATAAAATGCGGTAGGTAGATGGCTATCGTCATGAAAATTGTTCAGGCGTATGGCGTTGGAATCATAGACTTCAAATCACAAAGAGTTCACGACCAAATATAATAGTTGTGATGTTGGGAACGTACAATTATTCTTCATAGGCTATGCTAATGCACGCGTGTCTTTTTTCCATATCCTAACCAACGCCTTCATCGCTAACTCGCTTTACTTTGATATCTGGGAGTATCGTTCGAAGCCAATAACAAAAAAAAAAAAATAATCCGCGTGCATGGGCATCTTCTCTGTTACATGATAACCACATCCTCTTACTGCTCCACGCTACCACCAACGCCAAGATACAAAGACAAGTTGAAAGTACAAGCGAAAAAGTAATAAAAAACAAGATTGGTCGACCGTGACGCATCCTTCGTAAAGTTCATTTCATGACAGTGGTGTAACAAGTGCATCATTGTGTTTCTATCACACTTTGAGACAGTAAAGCTGTGTTGGTCTTGGAAGGCCGCTTACCCCGGACTTTAACGGGAGTTGGAGGACTATTTTGAATCCGAGGCTCTTTGGTGACTCTATCGGACTTGCATGCTTGTGGACCAAGAGGTGAATCCTTGGATGATCGGACGGGGCCCCTGTTGAAGCGCACACGATGTCGCATTCCTCTCCAGGGAGGTTGGTCAACAAGTCTAGTCGGAGAAGAACCTTTGCTCTTGGCAACAGCGCCTATGGTGACTGAGCCGTTGCTAATGGAACCTTTGCCGCTTTGGTTGACTTGAGGTCTCTTTGCCTCTTGGGAACCAGGAGGCGAGCGAGCGGGTTGTAGACGGTTACGCGCCTTTGCTGCGTCTTCTTCCATAATTTGTTTCAAAAGTTCTTCGAATTCTTCGCAAGAGCCATAGCAGTCCGTTCTCTATTCGATCCGCGGTGGTGTCTTGTTCGAAAACGGGCTGGCGCTCCTCCTATCTTGATTATTAGATACGTCATGCAAATGGAACGGTTAATACTCACGATCGCCTTCGCTCGCCCTCCTTTCGGAGGTTTTCGATAATTCGCATCATCTCTTTTCGACCACCATAGCTGTCGACCATTTTACCACCCATGCTCATTGACACCTTTTCGCGGGCATTAGCGCAGAGAAGGCGCTTGACGAGGAGGTGGCGCATCAATAGGCAGACAAAGACACCGCAGTCGCTGCCATTCTCCTGTTGGGGGCAATCCTCGAGGTTGATAAATCGAAGAGGTCGTCCCAAGATAGTCGCAAGCTTGCGTGTAGCAACATTGGCTTCGGAGTAGTTGGCACCACCAAGGGAGTCGTAGTGAAAGGCAACACCGTCAAGAGTCGAGACAAGGAGAAGCGACCAATGACTACCACCCTCTGCGACGCTCACATTACGATTGTCGTTGATGGGTAGGAAAATATGGGTGACCTTTGAAAAATCGGGAAGGGCGGATTGAACTGATCGCGTGTCGGGTTCCTTCATAAGAAGAAATGTCATACTAGGACGGAGAAGGACGATGCGAGCTTGAGGATATTTAGGAAGTGTTTCGCGTTCGAGGTACTCTTCCCAAAAAGCAATGTTGTTGTCGGTTAACCAGTCATGCTTGAGAGCCTTGATATCCTCAGCTGTCAAGAGAACATCGTAGTAACTAAGATAGGGCTTCTCGGGAGCAAGCTATTGATTCAAAGGCGTCAGCATCAACGCCACTAGGACAAGTCGCATTCCATGCTAAACTCAATCAAAAGCGCATCTCAACTATGGGCGCATATCGATTGAAACCTAGACAGGCATGCATGGAGAATGCGGGGTTGCACATACCGAATCGCCAAAGTGGCGGGCCATCCTCTGACGAAACGGCATCCTGCGTTGCTTTGTATTTGCAGAGGATGAAGTAGATGTAGATGAGGTAGAAGAACGAGGTGAAGCTTCAAGAGAGTATGTCGAGTCTGCGGGTGTGATCTTGTAGGCGGAGTTTGCGGTTAAGGTTGAGTCCGAAGTGTCAGCCGAGCTTGAGCTGCCTGGTCGTGATCGGCGACTCCGAAAGTTGAGGAGACTGTGCAAACGGCTGTAGAAGGCAAGGATGTTAGAGGACGATTTTTGGTACAAAAGTCGAATGCGCAAAGGATGATGATGCGACAAAAGATTGAGATGTCGTAGTTTATAGAGAAGATGAAAGTGTAAGAGGACGGAAGTGAAGTGCGTTGAAGTAGATGAACGGATGCAGTGGCAGTGTAAGTGAATAACGAGACAATAGAGTTGCAAGCGGGGTCAACAATATAAAGTTGAATAAGAAGAATCCGTACACAATAGAAACAGTTCTTAAACTAGCGGCAGGCGGTATAATACCGAGACTCCTCGTGCAACACTGGTAAAATGGTTGAGAGCTGAGCTGAGGAAAGAAAAAAAAGAAGAGGAAAAAAAAAAACTGGAGCGAAAGGGCAGTGTCTGCAGCTGCCGCGTTGGACAGGAGGCTCAGCTCAGTCCGCAAGTCCAAGATGCAGTGGAGGCGGGGCAGACGACGGCACTGGAAGTTTAGCGCCAATGCCCTGGGAGGCCACCCCTGCTTGTAAGAGGTGCAAGCCAGCCATTGATGCAGTCAGTGGTCATATGACGATGGAAGAAAGAGGTTGGGGAATGTTCTGTTGTTCATGACTGAAACAGAGACAAAGGCACTGGCCTCTCTGAATGAAAGGAATAGAACAGAAGGATTAAAGCAAACAAACGAAACAGAACAGAATAGAACAAAACGAAACAATCGTTTTACTTACCCTGGTGTAGAAACATGCCCCGCATCATCTGAACCCATCGTGTCGTGTCGTGCCACTCAAGTTTCAAGCTGTAACAAACAAAGTGAGAATGCAAGGGTCCGTTCACCGTTTTATATGTATCGTCGTTGATATCAAAGCGAATTTGATTAAATATTAAAAAAAAAAGTAATTAATACGAATAATCTGTGATGTACTCAAAAATCTATCGTAGTGGCTTCATCAGCAACTCTTGACTCTTATATCATGCATACCCATCTAACTCGGACTTGAGGATGACCCCGTCCGCGCCACAAAGTCACTACGTCACCCACGACCTAAGATAAACCACCATCGTCATCGTTCCCATGTTGGCTTATCCCCCCGAAACCCCCCCCCGGACTGTTCATTCCAGCGTCTACACCACCAGCCACGAATGCAGTAATGTATCAGCCAGATAGCCAGGCAGCTAATCTTGAAGATCGTGATGCTTATTATCATGACACCCATGGGGATCAACGTCTGCATTTTAAACTATCTCATGGTTATATCATCTAGTCTCATCGTAATAACGTCTCCTTCTCTCGCTTCTATTGAACCACTATTCCCCAAGTATTCTGCCACCCTTGCCCCAAAAGCCAGCCTAAAGCCAGCCTGCGATGCTTCCCGTATCAAGTCTAGCCTCATCGAATAAGCGAAGAATGGCTTTCTCCCATTCATCCGTCCATTCAGCATGCCTAGAATACCACCAGTCTCAAACCTTGGACTTGCTCGCACCCCATCTTAACGTCGTCTAGATCATCTTAAGATCGCTTCAGGGTTGCCTAAAACCATTACTCTGACCAACCAATATCATCATAGCAAGACATCACTTCTCAATAAAATAAAGATCACTCACTCATTGTTAATTTACCATACCAAGGGTCTTCTCATCAATGATAATTGGCCAACACGAGGCGGTTGCCGCCCTGCTCAACATGAAACTGACCCGTCAATCAACCTTTTGATCCCTGCCGCCATTGAACCCTGATTTTCAGTCCCCATTCCACCATCCGCCATCACATACCCACAACTTGACTCAACTTGCCCATTACTCTAGCTCCAGCAAACCCGTTTTCTACCATTACAAAATATGCACAGTAAATAATATCAATCTTCGTAGTCTGCAAGCTTTTGCTTCATCAATCGCCCATGAAATGCTCGTAAACTTGTCGTCGCTTGTTCAAACAGGTGATGGCGCCTCGCTGCCGTCTCGTCCAGTCGCTGCATCTCGGTCTCTCGCATCTTTCCGCGCTCATCAAGGGCTGCCTTGGCTGTCCGCGTCCTCCGGATGAACCTATCACTATCTTTCTTCCACGTTTCATTGAGCGCTTGTCTCTCTTGCATGTATCTTCGCTCAATTTTCTCCACGCAATTGATGCCGTTTTTCCGATAGGCATCAGCTCCGCGGTAGACAGCCGCTTCCTTGGCTTCAAGATGTCCCAGCATCGTCTAGGCAGCATGTTAGCATTGGACTCACCACCGGACAAGGGCTTTACCTCTACTAGCCCATGGAGCTTCTCCGCTATCTCTGCAGTCCGTCCATCGGGGCGCGTCCGTCTGGGAGATTCTCTATTCCCGCGGACTTTGTCATGTTCCGTCTTCTGTTCCATCTCGGTAGTCGTCTCGTCTTGTGCCTGCAAAGAGGCCAATATCTGAGCGTGGAGATCTTGGTCACTTGAACTGAGATCGGGCTGTAAGCCGGCTTCCCTAGCTTTGTCTTGACTCTTCAGTTTTGCTCCAAGTGCCACTCTAGACTTTTCCGGGTTTGACTCCGCCGCTGCCAGACTTGAGAGATATTCTTGTTGTAAGTAATTGCCTTCAGGATATGGGGTTTCCTATTCCGCAGTTGTTCGAAGGCGTTGGGATCTTCTAGGCTCCGTCTGCTTACTGCGCTTGGGCACATTCGCAGGTTCAACAACTTCCATCCCACCTGGACTGGTTCCACCAACGAGCTGAGCAGTGCTTGTTTCAATTGGCAACGGGCTACCTGCTTGACTGATACTGAAGCTTCGAGATGATTTACTAATCTTGCGAGGTGGTTGAGAAGCATCAATGGTGGGGTCAGCTGTTATAGCAGGTCTCTTCAAGGTCCTTGCTTGTGAGGTACTCTGTTGGGCGACAATGTTAGTATCGCGAGCCGACAAGACCTCCCTCTGACCCTTTCGAGTTGCCCGATTCCTCTGTGTGCTTGGAAGGGGTTCCTCAACAAGCTTTTTAGGGTCAGGCTTAACAGCTATTGTTCTCTTCTGCGTGGCGACTTGTTCTTTTGGAGGACGTGAAGGATGAGAGGGCTCGGGATTCTGTGAAAGGGTCTGCGGGCATACAGGAGGCTGTGATTCTTCCCTATGAGTATGATCCAATGATTCCATGCTATCAACAATCGGGTCAACAAGTAACTCTCCCATCGCTGGTTTAGTCGTCATTGCTGGTCTAGTCTTTTTCGTTGGCTGAAAGTCTTCAATTGGGTTGAATTCATCATCGTCAGAGAACACTGAGCTTTCAGGGTCGCTAGAGAGCACGATAGGATTCTGGGTCGATCCCTGAGTCTCATTCTTCGTTCGTGATACTTCTTGAGCCTTTGGGGGTTGCAATGCTGGTGCCCTTTCCTCTTTCACCTTTGCTCGGGTTATCCTCTTATTAGCCGAGCCTTCACCCTCGGCTACAACCTTTTTCGCATGAATTGTTTGTTTTCTCTCTTTTTCAGCCGTATCGGGTTTATCCTGAGACATTACCTTCTTTAAACCAGACTTGCGTGTAGCCTGGGGGGCCTTCTCCTTCTGAGGAGTACTTTGAGCAGGCTTCTTGCGCTTTGGCGCAGACTTCCGCTCCGAGCCGGGTATTCCTTTCTTTGCACTTGCAACAGGAGAGACAGGACCATCATACGATTCCCTCAGCTTTTTCACTATGGATATATGCGGTTGCTGTTCTACTACCTTGCGTGGTGGAGCTTCTTTTAACTCCAGTGTCTCTTCGTCGAATTGAAAGGGAGTCTTTGCTCGTTGTTTCCGGCCTTTCTTTTCTTTTCCGCGACGTTCACTTGTCTGCGGCTCCTCAGTTGTCGCAGCGATGGGTTTCCTTTCTGGTGCTTCTTGGACTTGACGAGCGCCGCTCTTCCGTTTTGGACGCTTTGTTGCTGGCTTCTCAGGGGGTGAAGATGCTTGCCCCTCTCCTTCTTCATCTCCTGGAGCATCGAGTTCCTTCTCTAGCAATCTCGTGAGAGTATCATGGCTTTTGGAAGCCTTTTCTTGCTTGCCTTTTGTCCTTGAATTCTGTGGCGAACTTTTCTTCTTAGTGCGCTGGGGCCTTTCTGGGGCAGCCTGAAGAGCTTCCTCCTCTTTACGCGATGTTTCCGCTTCAAGCTCAGTTATCGACTTGGGAGGCGTGACATCATATAACTCGTCTTCTGGTAAGTGATCCATGGCTTCGAACTGGGGAACTGGCGGCAATCTAGCCACCGAGAGTGAATCAGGGATGGTGCTTGGGAGTAGGGCCAGAGGATTGTTTTCCACTATATTCAGCGCGTCCTCATCCGTAATCTGAGAATCAGCCAGCGAATAATAAGGTGAACTTCGTCGCATAGTAGAGGCTGTTTCAGAAAAGTCAACAAAGGCCGTTTCTTTTTTTTCTAGGTCAGACTCTGATAGTGGCTGAGTAGTTGGAAGCTTCCCTTGGCCGGACCCTGGACTGGAAAATTCGTCAAGAAGCGAATCTTGATCAGCAAATACGTTTGGTTGGGCTTCCTGTAGAGGCGTGCTTCGGCGTGTTGAACAAATGTCAGACCAGGAGAAGTCTGGAGGAGGTTGAGCGGATGGAGCGGCTTCAGTTGGAACCAGCCGCATTAAATCATCGTCGTTGATTTCATCATCGAATGCGTATGTCGATTGTATCTCATTGTTTGGCAGCTCTGGACTTTCGTCCCAATTTGGTAATGCCGGTATTGTTTCCTGAGGTGGGCCTTCACGGGGAGACTGGTTGTGTCGGGTTGGAGTGGTGTCGAGTTGCCTAAGTGTTGCTGACTGACGTTTAGCCTTGGAGCGTGGGCCAGACTTCCCACCCCTTTCACCTCTTCGAGGCGGCATTGGTGCACACTTTGCAGGACCGTTAGTGGATGCAACTCTGTTGGATGGTGGCACAACACTTGTTGTAGGGGATCTGACTTACAGTTCTCCCAGACTATTGGAGGATGTGACTTGGGCTGTCACTTGCCGCTGTAAGTGGGCAATAGCAAATTAATCCAAGGTGGGGATCACAAACGCAAGTGACTGGTGATTGAGAGTGCGAGGTAATTATCAGAAGGTCTTGGAATTTGGCGACGCTATCGCGCTGAGGGGAGATGGAAACGTGCAGACAGTGGAGGACTTGATGGTGGAAGCATGTGGCAAGACGGAAAGAGCAGGCGCACCTTACCTCCTTGACTACCTATTGTCGTTTTGGCAATGCAATAGCACTTGCCCTCTCATATAAGATAAACAGCTTTATTAGCAACTTTATGTGTAAAAAATGTTGATCCGATTCGATAAAACAAAGACAAATATTTTTATAGAATCGTCCGTAATTAATACTGATATCCCAAACTCCAACTTATTACATTCATGCCACAATTTGGAGCACACTTGTATACCCAACCTGCACTGCACTCCAAGCTGTCTCGCTTTCTCCAAACTCTTCAAAATGCCTCATTGGCTGGCTTTGACAGAATTGACGATCGATGAATGTTTTGAGACGCGTTCAACTGGCTCTCTTCTCAACCTACCCTACATGACCGGAGGGTTTATCGATTCAACGGAGGAATTAAAGATTAGATCTGCGACGCCGTTGCATCGGGCCATCGCTTGTTAATCTTCCAGCAAGCCAATTCGCCAGGTAATCTTGGCGAAACCCGATCGTCCGGGATTCATCTTATTGAAGATGCGGACTTTACATGCGGACCATCGGTCGGCCCAACTTTCCAGGCCTGACCCGCGCGGCGCATTATTCAGCAATCAGGGATGTTCGTCCACTATCTCCGCTCCTCTCGAATCCATGATCCGTTTCATCATGGCCATCACCCTTTTTATCTTTATCTCCAAAAAAAAAAAAAACAACCAAAAAACCTATGACCTGAAAGTTTATTATTTATATGATCACTTTGTGCCTTGCCTTCTTACCATCTGACAGGAACACACCTCTAGCGACACCTGTGGAACCGCCTATCCCTCAGTTGTAAGCTTACGGCTAAGCTTCTCACCTCAGACGTCATGTCGAACCCAATGCAAGCCAGCACCAACGGCGACGCAGCTGGTAAATGCCCGCTCTCTGTTGTTCTGCGCAAGTTCAGTGTTCTTGCGCAGCGGCCCGAGGCGAAGAAATACCCACCGATTTCTTCTATCCCTCGCACATCGGATGCACGATTAGCTCAAGCTGCTGAAGACCATGTTATCGATCGCGACCATCCTGCACCAAAGACATATCTCTATCTCGCATATGGATCAAATCTCGCCGCTGAGACGTTTCTGGGCGTGCGGGGCATTCGCCCGCTTTCGCAGGTGAACGTTTCAGTTCCTACGTTGGAGCTTAAGTTCAACCTTCCTGGAATTCCTTATCGTGAGCCATGCTTTGCGAACGTCGATTACAGAAAGCTTCCTGAGAAGCCAAAACTGCCACCAAAGGTTCCGGTCCCACCTTTTGATCCTCCGCAGCCACCACACTCAGAGGAGATCAAGTGGGATGAAGGTCTTATGGGTGTGGTATACGAGGTTACAGAGGAGGATTACAGCACCATCATCCGCACTGAAGGTGGTGGAGCGGGCTACAAGGAAATTATTGTACCTTGCATACCATTGCCTCCGAAGATGTCAATCCCTGAGAAGCCATTCCCCGATATCCCTCGACCTTTTATGTCACGGACGCTTTTTGCGCCTCAGATTCCTGACAAGGACCTGCCTGATGACCCTCGCAAGCACAAGTGGTGGTATCGCTTTCTGATCGGTCCTCAACGTGAGCCTGACTACGCACAAGCCAGTGCTCGATACCTGAAACTCATCAAAGATGGCGCGAAAGAACACGAACTCCCTGATGGATACCAGCGTTACCTGCACTCACTACAGCCATATACGATCACAACATTGAGGCAGAGAATAGGAGCCTTCCTGTTCCTGTTCTTCACTGTCTTTTTCTTTGGAACGGTTATCCTTCTATCCAAGTTCGTTGCTGACAAGCAAGGAAGAGTACCTAAGTGGTTGGCTGTCACCATGACAGCCATGTTCAGTGTGGCTTGGATGATATATGATAATGTTTTTAAGCCAGTTTTTGGAGACGGTGAAAGGACTGAAGAGAAGGACGATAGGAAAACGCATGGGCGGAAGCGTTCTTTGTCGGCCATGCTTAGTCACTTCCCATCGGTGGATGAGGAAAAAGTGGTATTGCTGGCCGAATATAATTGAGATGGCGACGAAGGAGATTCACCCGTGGCGCGTGTTATACTCCCTTGATCGCAGATGAGATGGGTCCTATATGATCGTTTTACATCTTGGTACATGAAGCACTTGACTCAGTATATTGTTTGGCAGCAATTCAGATGGAAGAATTGGTATAGCTTCGTGTCAAATATTATCAGATATCCAAATGCAGGCATTCGTATCTCTGTTAAATATACTGGTACTTCCTCACGGATAAAAGGGATGGGAGTGAGATGACTTCGTTGGGGTAAACTTGGCAATGCCAACATGCAGTTGAGCTCTAGCGCCCTTGAACACATTTCAATGCAACGATACATCCTCGGCAGGAATTAATATCATGATATGAGGCGACTCTTTATAGAGATAACCTCAAATTCTTTATCATTTGACCTACATGATTTCTTTTGTTCTTTGACATGTGCTCGTCACGCGACAAGGGGATCGGCCCGCGGATTACGGAACGGGGCTCGGTGCTGTAACTGTTCCTGGATTATGCATCTTTGCCCCTTGTCTCCCGGAGAATCCTAGACTTTGCAGAAATCCTTGTTTCGAGGTTTTTGTTTGCATGTGAAATCCCACTTAAAAAAGTTGAATTGGACATTTTATGTTATCTTGTGATTGAAGCTATCGTTGAGAAGTCGAATTGTTCTTCAAACACTGCATAGAGTTACAGCTTATAACAGAGACAATGAACTCTGAGCTTAATCGATAAAAGCATCTTTCAATTGACTCATGCAGCCATAGTCTTCAATTAAATGCTTGCATGTGAAAAACTGCCCCTCGGCCTCATCAAGGTCGAGATTCCTTCAGCTCCATTATCACGGATATCAATGGGGTTTTGATGGGACGCTTTCCCCATTGAAGCAGGCGGTGTCACTTATCTCATTCTGCCATGCGTCATTGTGGCTTGCTCCAGGGTTCAACAACCTGGAAAGCTGGAGCAGGTCCCTCGGACTATCGAGCTTCAGTACCCCTCATAAAGCTCTTTTTTCGCCCTTACACAATTCCTACTCTGTTTCGTACTCCGTATGTTTCGATCGCTTGTAGTGCGCTCTTCTTTTGTCTTTACTAAATATTCGAGAGTATTCTCTTGTACGCATATTCGCACTTATTCTTCTGCGACTTTCGGCAACATGACGAGCTTGGGTGGACATTCAAAGAAGCACAAGGTGACCATTGTGGGATCCGGTAATTGGTATGACTTCCGTTCCTCCGGCTCTTGCTCTATCGCACTTTGAGGCATTGGCTAAATTTACTGCTCAGGGGCTCAACAATTGCCAAGATCGTCGCTGAAAACACCCGCGCAAACAAAGATCTCTTCGAGGAAGATGTCCAGATGTGGGTCTACGAGGAGGACGTGACCATCACCAAGGACTCCAAATTCTATGACGATGCCACTGGCGACAAGCCCCAGAAGCTCACAGAAGTCATCAACAAGCACCACGAGAACGTCAAGTACCTGCCCGGTATTCCTCTACCCTCCAACATCATTGCCAACCCCGACATCCGCGACGCTGTAAAGGACTCCACCATCCTCGTCTTCAACTTACCCCACCAGTTCATTGCAAACGTCTGCAAGCAGGTCAACGGACATATTCTTCCCTATGCTCGAGGAATCAGCTGTATCAAGGGTGTCAATGTCACTGATGACGGTATCAGCTTGTTCAGCGAGTGGATTGGTGATGGGTTAGGCATTTACTGCGGTGCTCTCAGTGGTGCTAACTTAGCTCGTGAAATTGCTGAGGAGAAGTGGTCGGAGACGACTATCGCTTACGATCCTCCAGCTCTTGACAACAGCAGAGCTCCTACTCCACGAACCGGGAGCCCCAACCCTACAATTGGCGAGCTTCCTGAGATGCATCACAAGGACGTTCGTGGTCGAACTTCCAAGACCAAGCTGACCGCTATGCCTGCCGATTATCCTCCTCTGGATCAGGATTGTTTCCGAATACTCTTCCACCGACCTTACTTCCACGTCCAAATGGTCTCTGACGTTGCTGGTGTATCTCTGAGCGGTGCCTTGAAGAACGTAGTTGCCCTTGCAGCTGGTTTTGTCGACGGTCGCGGTTGGGGTGATAACGCAAAGGCAGCCATCATGCGTGTCGGTCTCATGGAAATGGTCAAGTTTGGCAAGGAATTCTTCGGCGAGACCGTCCACACAGCTACCTTTACCGAATCCTCCGCCGGTGTCGCCGATCTGATCACATCCTGCTCCGGAGGCCGTAACTTCCGCTGTGCCAAGAAGGCCGTCGAGAAGGGAATCTCCGTACAGGAAGTTGAGAAGCAGGATCTCAACGGACAGAAGATCCAGGGTACCACCACTGCAGAGGAGGTGAACAGTTTCCTCAAGGCTCGCGGGTTGGAGTCGGAGTATCCGCTGTTCACGGCGGTGAATGCCATTCTTAACGGCAAGGCCAAGGTGGACGATATTCCCCACCTTGTGCAGGATTCTTGATTTTGAAGAATGAATTTAGCGAGAATTGTGTCGTTGAGAGTTAGATACTGCGGCGTTTGTATGGCTTATAGTAGGTGGTTCTACATGGTTTACTCGGATAAGGAGGGAATAGGCAGATTTAGAGCCATGAGTGATTAGGCTGTAATTTGCTGAGAGGAAGGATGGTCATATACATGAAAATGAGCATAGAAATGATATCTATTTACGAATTCAGCAGTTCTTTGAGAGAGATTATTTATTTTATCATTTCGTGTGAAAGCTAGTGTTCTGGTTTGGTTGCGTTCGAGACAGTGGACATTCCTGGACGTCAGCTGAAATGGGCATCTTATCTGAGACCTGCAGTGTTGTTGAAGAATTTATCGTAAAACTTGCCTATTACGGCTTGGCAGGGGTCCTATTGCGTAGTACTTACTGATGAACAGCTCGTGTAAGTGAGGAGCGATAAGATACCGCAGCATCTGTTGAGAATGAACTTGACTTGGAACCACTTTCAACTCACTGGAACGCCTTTTCTAGTGATTGATTCTAAAAGGTTCTAAGTAACCTAAGGCATCTTACCTGTAGGAGACAATTTATCTCTGAAGTAATAAGTTTTGACGCGACTTAGGCGATGGAAGCCGCAATGGGCCTGAGATGCCGCCTTCAATTGAGACAAGATAACTTGGTTACGGGAAAGACGGAGCAACGAACTCGGCTTGCCAATATGAATATATGAATACTCTTACATCACCTGAAAATATGAGTCTTTTCCCTTTCATATCTCTTTATCCAACTTTTGACTCTCATTTCTTTTTCAGTATAATTTTATTGACCCTAGCCAGCTTCAAGCATTGCATTTGTTCTTTTGCCTGTTCTCGTTTTCTGAGCTGCCTGTTGCTTCAGCAGCATGTTTCATTCCCCTCAATAATTCACCCACCCTCAAAATATACGGAGTTTAAAAGTTCAAAGAGCTCAATAACGTGTCTGCATTATGATGGCGGATGATATTAGGCCTGTTGGCGGCTCAGCTATGCCACAGACGATGGACCCTACTCAAAATTTCGGGTATTACAACCAAGGAGCAGAGCAAAACAACCTAGAGAAGGATTTAGGTCGGAAAAAACATAAGAATGTTAAATACCGCTTCTTATCACAAACGGAGTGGGCAATACTAGCCCGGGGCGTCGGAGGAATTAAAGATACAGAGCACAACAAGCCTGTTCATCCGACAAGTCGATGGTGGCCCCCGAGAGGCCTTCCTCCAGGTCTCTATCGCGATTGCGTTTACCGTCGCACCGTTTCATCCTACTCATTTCACTTCATCGGTTTCGTTCGCGCGATTCTTTTCGTTCTGCAGTTGATGATTGGTGCTAGTATCACGGCTCTTAGCTCCGGAGGCTTCGATGACACAGCTATCACTGTTCTCGCTGCATCCAACACAGTTATCGCGGGGCTGTTGGCCTTGTTGCACAATAGCGGTATTCCTGACCGTTATAGATACGATAAGGCAGAGTTTGAGAAAGTTGAGGATCACATCAGAGAAGTTCTCGCCACGGGTATTGTGCGTGCGGACCAGTCGGTCCAAGAGGCTCTTGCTAAGTGTTACGATTTCTTCAACAACGCCAAAAGAACTATCGAGGCCAATATGCCTGCGGCTTATGCCCCAAGCGGGTCAGTGCCACCATCACGACGCGGATCTCAACCTCAACAGCCTATGCCGATGCCGATGCCAATGCTGATGCCAGCGCCAGCGCTAGCATCGACGACCGTGGCATCAACACCAACACGCACGAGAACAGCGCCAGAACCTATCACGCCGCCTAGGAAGAAGTCGCTAAATGCTGAACCCCAAGAAGAAAAGGGTCCAGCCACCAAGCCTAGCGAATGATGCAAGCCCAGAGCTCGGCAAAGAATCTACAACGGGATGCGGTCATTTCCTACCTAGCTTACCGCTTATCAGATAAATTACCTATCGAAATCGACTTATTTTGCGACTAGGGTTGTGGTTGTACCTGCATTAGTCTGATTATTGGCAAGAGATTAAATTACCACCCAACCTAGTTCTTGTTCCGTCATAGCTTCTCATCCACCAGGATTCAACATCAGCATCCTTTATGCATTGATTGGGACTTTGGATAGATGTTGTCAGAATAGGAGTTATGAGATCTTCAATTCTGACACGGCTCCAATTGTTTCTCATTACCTTATTTGGACATATTCGTGACCTGAGACCTCCACTGATCAACCATGAAACGAACCACGGACCCTGTCACAGTTTAATTGCTTGCCTTGGCCTTCCCCTCTTTAACCGTTATCGACCTGGTGCGACCATGGATCATGGTCTGGGGCGCCTAGTTTCAAGATGCTTCGAAGGATGGTCTCCCCCACTTGCCACTTACATTAGACAAGGGGATTGTGATAATCTGTCACTCTATACCATTCGAGTCTAATTTACTTAAATCTCTCGCTGTGCCTCACGACTCGTGAGTGGAAGTCTTTTCGTTTCTTCTCTTTCACCGTAGTCAGTCATTACCCGCCTCTCACAGCGTGATCATGTCTTTGTTATAGCCAAGCAACACACTCATTTATCCAGGTTATACCCACCCAAGTCACTCTTTTTACTGGACCGGATCGCCTGCACATCATGATTATGATTTCTAGCCCGCCAACTCTTCCCCGTAGGGTTGTTCAACTGCTACTGTTCGTGGTGGTCGTTATTCTCTTCTTTCAGACAAGATGGCTACACCGGCCTCGAACAACCGACGATACTGAAATCGCCATCAAAGGGCCCGTACCAGAAGAGCAGTACCTCGAGCGATTGAGGCAGAAAATAGGGCTTTCGGACCAAACTTCATGGACTGCATGGAAAGTCCGCGTTTCAGAGCAGGACTCTGAGCATACGTCGGTGACGAACATTGATACAGACTTTCATTCAAATCAACCTAGCGTTATTGATACCAAGACTCCCGAGAGGAGAAATCTTGTTTCACGGCAGGAACTCAACCTTCCGATTGTGGGGGGACCGAAACCAGGACAGATCGACGCTTCAGACTTTGTGTTTGCGATCTCGACGAGTTTCGATCGTGTTTCTAGGGATGATTACGCTGTTGCGAAGGATTGGGCACGCTGGATGACTGGTGGGAATCAGCATGGCAATGGAGCGAGCTTTCTCCTTGTGCTGGATCAGGGGCATTATCAACAGGTTAAGAAACTGACTGAGGTGTTGGTTTCTTTGGGTATTGATGCTCATGTTACCATCTCCGAGGGTCAAATTTCTACCGCGAAGAGATATTTCAACATGATCGAGTCGATCAAGAAGTATAGCGCTACACTTGCTCAGAAAGGACAGATGAAGAAGTGGTATGGTATCTTGGACGAGGAGATCTTTCTTCCCAACCTTTCGTATCTCCAGGAACAACTTTTCGCGTATAACTCCGAGAAGGAATTGTATGTTGGATTACCAAGTGAGAGGGGAGATTGGGCTATCGGCGAAGGATACATGACGACTTATGGCGGAGGGGCTGTATTTCTTACACGACCTGCCATATCCAAAGTTACAAGATTACCATGCTTCGATGGTGTGGAGGACAGTCCTACGAGCAAGAAACGATGGGATGGTATTCTCCAGGATTGTTTGGCGAAACATACAAAGATGAAGATGCACATCCTCCCGAGCTTTTATTCACCCAAGGACAACGACGACTATTCTTCCCATCTGGATAGTTACGAAACGGGCATTCAACCACTGGCACTTCACGACTACGAGAAACGCCATCACCTCACCCCAAGCCAAGCACATCTCGTCACAGACGTATGCGGTGAAGCATGCTTCCTCCAACGCTATCGCTTCCGCGACAACTGGGTTCTTGTAAACGGGTACACCATAACAGAATACCCCGATGGAATCCACATCTCCGACATGCCTCTCTCCACCGCCGGAAAAGCCAGTTCTTCACGCCGTTCCGTCATAGGGCCTGTGAAGCTCAAGGAACGAGAAACAGATCGGAAGATGTTATTCTGGACAGGGAGACGAAATGTGTGGAAGTTGATGGACTCTGTTACGACTCCTGAGGGCGATGTGTGGCAGGCTTATGTGAAACGGGGTGTTATTGACCAGCCGGCTTTGAGGAAGAGATGGGGTGAGGAGGTGGGTGATGTTAAGGATAGTGTTATTGTGCTGGTCTGGGAATCGGCCAAACGATTATGATGGTTTTAAGGATTCTTATGTATGTTATGGTTACGGTATCGTCCTTTGGATGAGCTTCTTTTTAGCATTTTATGAAGATTTATATGTTATTTCATTGAAGCATGTTGGTTTTTACTTGCCTGTTCGCGATCAAATCACATTGGGAATAGCTGAAGGAGGGTCACAGGTATGTTCAACATAAATTCCAGCATAATCCAATCTCAAATTTCTTCGATGAAGTACTGGGATATGCTAAAGAACAACCAATTTATACCTGTCCAAATACTCAATCTAAACGCCCTCTTGTATTCATACCATCCCATGTCTCATCATAGAAAACATTGCTCTGCATAAATAAAATCAAACTCCAAACAACCCAAAAAACCAAGATGCGAGCCTGCCATATTTCCTGTCTTAACAAAACCCCAATCTCTAGTCCTCCTCGTCTGCAGAGTATGGTTTAGTCTCAGCAGAGGCATGCACATACAACTTGAATTGGCAGTGGCCGATATAGTCGTTCATCCAGATGACAGGCGAGTCTTCCATATGCTCCATGCTCTCCTTGTACTCGGCAATGAAATCCAGCATGTGACTCGGGAACACAACCTCTTGGATGTGTGCCTCCTCAACTTGATGACTCCAGTGCTTTTCCCCGTCGACTTCAAAGCAGACAGCGAAGCAGGCTGGAAGATCTTGCCATTTCTCAAGCTTCTTGCAGATATCTTCGATAGCGAACTGGATGCTGCACGCTCTGCATCCCTGGGCGATTCTACCGCCTTTGCTGAGGATGTGAGGAATTGAATCGATCCCTGGCTTGTTTGTAGGTATGGGCTTCCCGTAGAAAGCGTGTCTGCAGTCTCCGAGTGTGTGGACACAAACAGCCCGGCACTTCGGGCAAAAGGCCTCGGCGTTCTCCTCCTCCTTCATGTTGAAGAAGTACTTGATGCAAGACGCACCGAAGATGTGACCACAGGGGAGGATCTCGCCTCGATGACTCTCGACGATTTCGCCTCTTCCTCTATTGCAGCTGCGTCGCATTATGGTTGAGAGAACAGGAG
>PVQA01001311.1:0-70117 GCA_002980515.1 Fusarium burgessii | reverse complement strand
TTGTGCCGCTCAAAGAGATAAACTCGGTTCTCTTTATCAGGCAGATAGTTTTCCGGTTAAATTGAATTGCCTTCCCAGTGCATATTTCAGGCAAAAGACGGATGTTGTGTCTCTGGTTTGTCCTTGACCCATAGCAAATGCAAAGCGCCTGTTGTCTAATTCCATGTGCACACACGCCCTAATGGGTAACACTGAGGTATAGGCAAATCAACACCAAGAACTGTACGAATATGGAAATACTTAATCTCAGGTACCCCCAAGTAGCGTCATTCAATCTTCTACCTATACCGTTTGCTAGGCTTGAATGAGATACGGAAATGGCATCGCACGTACCATATGGTCGCTACTCACTATAAAATTGGATTTAGTAGTTCGCAAACTTGAACATTCTTCGGCTGTCTTCTATAGCAAATCCTAATCTGCTGAACACATACTACTCAATAAGTTCCAAAAACAATTTTCAGCCATGATGCCATGCAGAAAAACAAGCCCTGCATATCATGGACCTTCTCAATCTCGCAAAATAATCCATAATTAAACAATGAGCTCAAAAACATTTGTTTTGATGTGCGCAAAGGGTCTGAAGATCCTGGCCGCAGTAGCTAACAAATGACATACTAACCATGTACAGAACAAACAAGACCCATGCTCCTGTCCCATTCAGGGTCTTGGAGGCGCTGGTTGCTTTTTTCCCATTTCTTTTTGACGGTTCCTTTGTTGATAGACCTTGGTGATGGGTGTCAGACCAGGGATTATAATAGTGTCTTCTCAGTTTTCGTATTCCGCAAATCAACTATTGTTTCTTTATTTGGGTCGGTATTTGTCCTTTTAGACACATTTCATGTGTAACAACCACATAATCCCTCATGACTCAGTTGTAACGTTGAGTCCCGTGTGACAGAGTGTCATTATCCTGTATATTGGGTTCTTTTACACAACCTTGAAATTTACTAACACTGTATAGCATCATATTTGGGCTGGGCAGGTAGCTCCAGCAGGCGCCCTTTAGAATCGGAATGTAAAGGACAATTGACAATGATCATTTGACCGGCCCCTGAATACTAACTTGAAGTAGTCTATGGTTGGAAATAAGTTAAGAAGCTCCATGGCTCAAACAGATTTTGTCGTCTTTGTATGGCCGATTGGTTTGATGAGAGAGCTCCAGTTTATTTATAGTAACATCGTGAAACGAGAAAACTCGCCTACTCTGATCTGTAACGTTGATAGGTCTTGTCAATGTTATAGGACATCCGTTCTTCCTTCATTCGACACCTATCATCAGTCCATTAATCTCCATGTTCATTGAGGCAAGTCACATTTAGTAGCTATCGTTGTCTTGTCGTTTCCTGTACAATCTGTGCATTTTATATCTCACACAACGGCAGACGGGTGTTGTTTTAACACCCAATGCACGGGCCACAATAGTAAAAAGCTAGGACGGGTTACACGGATGCCGATGTGACTATTGTCCAAAGAATGCTCTTTCAGCCTTTGCATGCTGTTTCATCAACACCACTTTGAGTTTGGACGACGGCTATTTTGTTCTCTTGCATAGCAACACAACAGCGGCAGTTTGGTACGACGGTAAAATATAACTTTTCCTTCTCTTATACGAAACTCAATTTATAAAATAAGGTCAATAGTATTAAACAAAGCATTGTAATCTAGTAATCTCGTTTATAAAGGATTTTGAAAAATCAGATAATACTATGTTGTCATACTCTTCTCCTTCTAAAGCATTGTGCTTCTGTCTGAACTGTCAACAGGACGGGCTGTCATAACCTACCCGTGAGCTTTATCCATCAACCCCTCTAAACTCCTCAAAAACCGCCTCACACATGGAGATCCACTAACCCATCTTATAATCAAGCCAACCTGATAAGAACATATCATACTTTGGTTTAAAAACTTGGTATTGCAGATCTCGTATCATGCTGCTGGTAAATATCTCAGTTACGAGCGAACAATTTACCCTGGGAAGAGGGGCAGATCAGTCACCACTATCGATCCACAGAATCTCTCCGGGAATTACTCCGTGAAGCCTATTAAATAGAATAACAGCTACCAATATCGTCCTTCTGGTCAACTTCCTGTAACCACTGTCTCAAGGCAGAGCCTAGCAAGACGCTGCATGACAAACGTGAGGACACCCCGCAGTTCGACGTCAGCTGTATCTGAACCTCATTACTGGACTGGCTCTGTTGCATATACAACGAACGCCTCATCTTTGACCCAGATACGGCACTGGCCTTTCTTACTCAGTCACCTGTGAAACGCACGGTGCTTCTGAAGAAAAGCGGCTTAATTGGTTCATTGTGAGTTCATGCTGGATCACGAGCGGCCGTTCTCATCTGCAGGGAGGAGTCCGTGTAGGAGGCGTATATAACTAACAGCCTGCAGACGATATTACCGTATTGCCAACCAGAACCAGCATCAAACCAGCTCTCCTTCAGCATGGGAAGTACGGATCAGAGTCTGCGAGCTTGGTGGAAAGAGAGCTCGGTATACCAAGTATATCCTGCATCTTACCAAGATTCCACTGGTTCCGGTGTTGGAGACCTAAAGGGCATTATCTCCCGAGTTGATTACCTCAAAGATCTAGGTGTCAACATCGTATGGCTTTCTCCAATCTTCAAGAGCCCTCAAGTTGATATGGTGTGTTATCTCATCTTTGCCTTGAACCAAAGTTGCAGTATTGCAACCATATACTGACAGATTTCAGGGGTATGATATCAGCGATTATTACACCATAGACCCCCCATACGGTGATGTCTCAGATGTTGATGTCCTCAAGGACAAGCTCCACGAACGAGGCATGAAACTCGTTCTTGATCTAGTAATGAACCATACCAGTGATCAGCATGAGTGGTTCAGAGAGTCTCGAAAATCCAAGGACAATCCTTATCGTGATTGGTATATCTGGAAGCCTGCAAAGTACGATGCAGAAGGAAAAAGACACCCTCCCAATAATTGGGATGCTCATTTTCAAGGTGAGCGCACCACCGAATTTGATATCGAGCATTGCAATTAATATCTCTGCAGGAAGTGCCTGGGAGTATGACGAAACCACAGATGAATACTATCTCTGCCTCTTCTGCAAGCAACAGCCAGATCTGAACTGGGAGAACCCAGCAGTCAGAACACAAGTACACGATGTTATGCGCTTCTGGCTCGACCGAGGCGCCGATGGTTTTCGCATGGACGTTATTAACTTTGTCAGTAAAGACCAAGCATTCCCTGACTCAGATAAGAGTGTGCTTCGCGGTCATGAATTCTATGCTTGCGGTCCCAGATGCCACGAGTTTCTCAAGGAGATTGGTACTATTCTGCGAGAGTATGATGCTTTCAGTGTCGGTGAGATGCCTTGTGTTCACGATGAGCGTGAGTTGATCAAGGCTGTCCGCGGTGACCGTGGGGAGTTAAGCATGATCTTTCACTTTGAATTGTAAGTTGAAATTCCCAATAGAATACTTCTTTTTGGTTACTGATAATTTTATAGGATGGATCTTGACCATGGTGTTGGCGGCAAGTTCACACCTAGATCCTGGAATCTCTCTGAGCTCAAAGCTACTACCATCAAGTGGCAGAAGTTTATGTACGACAACAAGGGATGGAACGCTCTTTACCTGGAGAATCACGATCAGCCACGAGCCGTCAGTCGTTTTGTCCACGATGATCCTCGACATCGTGTTGCTAGTGCAAAGTTGATTGCCATCTTCCTCGGTTTCCAATCTGGCACCCCATTCATTTACCAAGGACAGGAGATCGGAATGACCAATATTCCCAAGGACTGGGACTTGGAAGAGTACAAGGACCTTGACTGCCTTCGACACTGGGAGTAAGTCAGAGAACCCAGTCGATAAACATATCGTATTGACACCCTTTATAGCCTCCACAAGAACGATGATGAAGCAGCTCGTAACTCCTACAAGGTCGAGTATCAGAAGAAGTCTCGTGATAATGCTCGAACTCCCATGCAATGGGATGCAAGCCCCAACGCTGGCTTCACCACTGCTGAAGCTAAGCCCTGGATGCGACTCAACGATAATTACAAAGAGATCAACGCTGCATCCCAAACTTCAGACCCCAACTCCGTATACGGCTGCTACCGCAAGGTTCTGCAGAAACGGAAAGAATTCCTAGACATATTTGTGTATGGGAACTTTCAACTTGTAGACGAGTCTAACGAGAAGGTCTTTGCATACTCACGTAGGGCTGACAGCGGGGAGACCGCTCTCATCGTATGCAACTTCACGACTGATACTGTTGCGTGGTCTTTGCCCGGAAAGGCTCGAGAGGTGCTTGTCAGCCCTGCTGGACGAACAGTGGATGATGTGAACAGCGGTGAGATCAAACTAGCACCTTGCGAAGCTTTTGCGGTCTTGCTCGAGTAAATGAGCTGGATTTAGTCTAGCAATGGATCAAATCCTCACAAGATAGGAAAGTAACGACATTGACCAACTGATAGAGTGAAGTAATAAAACATGGAATCATTCACTCATAGATTATTGAACCTTGCGCCCTAAGGACTTGATAGTAAGACGAAGAAGTGCATTCTCATTACCCGGCGGTTGATATTGGCCGAGTATTTATTCATACAAGGTACATAAACCACTCCTTGTCCCACTCTAGTCTTGTAGATTTGAATCATTACGCCGACGCTCTAATCCTGTCGTCCCTTTAGTAATCGTTTGGTAACCTTGTCCTTCTCGATGATGTAAACATGAGCACCCCAGCCGGAAAGGGCATCACGGTCGACAGCGTTGAGCAACGACTGAGAGATGGTCTCAAAGAGAGCATCAGGCTCCTGTAGAGAATTTTGTCAGCATTTCACTCTTAAGCAGAGAAATAGCCGAGCCCAGGCGATAATGTATCACTGTTCAGCCATTACATGCACATACCAGATCAGGCTCCCAGAGACCCTCGCACATGCCAAAGAGCTGCTCCGAAGCGGTACCAGAGACAATGAAGTCCTTGGCAAAGTCGATACAGCCAATGCTGTCAAAACCACAGATAAAAGGCTTGCCAGTCTTGGGGTCAAGGCCAGCAACGACAGGAGACACAAAATAAGGTCCGAAACGGCGCTCGTAGAGAGATGAGGAAACGAGATTGGCAAAGGTTCGAGGGGCGATGGAGCGCTCTTCACGCAGGCGGTACATGTTGACCTTGTAGCGGAAGAGGTCGCTCACGGTGTTGACGTCGGTGGCCAAGCCAGTGAGGCCCAGGAAGACGTCGCCGTACTGGAAGATCTTGGGGAAATTGTTCGATACGGTAAGAGCTTGAAGACCGAGGCGGAGATCGCATGCGATGGCGACACAGTCCTTTCCGACCATGGCGACACAGGCGCCGCCGTCTGTGAGGGAAGGGAGGTTAGCTATGAATGAACATTGGTATGATGACTGGCGACTGAGACGAACTTATCGAGAAGGGAGACGACTGTTGATTAAGTTACATTGTTAGCTTTCATTGGAAAACAAGTCGGCAGATTGAAGGGTATATACCATGATGAATTTTTAAAGATGGAAAGGTAGATGTGAGGTCGGACAATCGACGTCAACCAGCGACCGTCTTATTGAGCAAGCTGAAGACGAGGCAAGCGATGATTCGTTTGTGCAGCCGTAAGTTTGGCAGTCGCTAATTCGTATTGTATCGTCGCGTCGTGGGGTTGTCGAAGAGCAGTTGACGTGGAGTGGGTGGAGTGCGAGATGGACAGTTGAAGCTCCCGTCACTGGGCTGGAGTTACAGAAGGTGCAGTGCAATGAGGTTGCTGCTAAGGTCCGTGGTACGTACAGACGGGCTGCAAGGCAAACACGGTCTGGCGCGGCCAGGAAGAGACAGGTCCACGTCTATTAGAGCAGCCTACGAGCTGTGGCGTCTGAGGCTCAGTTGCTTGAATTACATAAGCGAGTATATGCAGTTTCACCGGCGAATGTGGTGTTCAAGAGTACATTCAGAGAAAGGAAGAAAAATAAGCTGTAGTCAGTATGGAGTACCTAAGGGAAGCCCTTTGATTAACATAATCATCTGAGTGTTTGATCGCGCGGCAAGTGTGATGAGTTGAAGAAGTGACTTGTAAGCTTGGCACTTGAACTCAATGTTTCCAGGTGGTTGAAGTCCAACTCTAGAAGGAGTATAGGTACTCTCTTAGCAATAATTTAGCACACATAGGACCTATTAGGTCGACAAAGTAGGCAGATTTATATACCGAAGCTTCTAGCAGCTCAATATCTTAACTAAGGAAGTGGTTCCTGTTACCTTAGCTAGGAGGTTCGAGAAAAAGACGGAAGACCCCAATGCGGGTAATGCCTAAGTTCGAAATAATGTATGAGTGTATCATTATGAACTTTAGATTAATATCATGAAGTTATCACTGTTAGTTAAAATCAAAATCTCAAAGTAATAATTCTAAGATAAAGAGACATTCTTCCGTATCTTGCATAACTCGTGGCTGCCTGCTGGAGCTAGCTATCATATGTTTTAAAGACCAGCTCAGGTCCCTGTTTAACCCCGCTGTTGGCCATTCACTCACTCACACAACTGTCTGCTTACATCACCACTAACCAAGCTCAACCAACATCCACCTTCGCCCTTGAACGAATTCATATTAGTATCAGAGGTGCAGCTTCAAACGTACACTTTTTATATTTTTGATATTTGTTACTTCTTATAAAATGGCGACCAACGTCGTGGTGATAGCCACCGATCTACGGCGTGCTACGGTCAAAGTCAACCCTGGAACCTATCTTATTGATGTGTTGGAGGAAGCTTGCAGAAGACTCAACCTTTCCAGCGATAAGTATCTTGTCAAGTAAGTGTTACCTTCTTGAACTAAATAACCTCTTTGAAGCAACCGTTAACGAGATTGACTTCAGACATCGACAAAAAACGATCGATTTATCTGTTCCCTTCCGCACATCTGGCCTTACCCCAGGCGCAAAGCTCGAGCTTGTCCAAAAGTCAAAGACACCTTCCGCTATACAAGTCGCCCTCCAAGTTCCTCCGCCCGAGGGTCGCGAAATACCCGGTGGCCGGTTGATTCAGAAGTTCCCCAGCGATCTCACCATATGGAAGGTTCTACGTCAGTTCGAGAGTGGAGAGGCCAGTAATGGAAGAAATATCAATATCACCGGCCGTGGGATCGCGCAAATGAGCGGCGATACGGGGAGTGGGAGCGGGCAACTGTACTATGAAACACCTGTTCTCAACATTATGGGTCGAGAGCTTTCATCATTCGCCGACTTTCAGAAGACGCTGTCGCAACTTGGGTACAACTCCGGAAATGTCCTGATCAGATTGAGCTACCGACAGACGGACAAGACGCTATACGATGCGATGACGGAGATTGGTCAGTTCTTCAAAGATACCGAAGATGAAGACCTGAAGCAAGAAGCACCAGCTGCAGAGACAGAGTCTGCACCGGGAGGAGGGGCACAGAAAGCAGAAGAGCAAGCACTACGGGAGACGGAGGACTCAAAGATGGTGGATGATCAGACAGGGCAAGCACATGATTCAGCCCCCATCCAACAACAACAAGAAGAGCCCAGAGTTGCTAAGGAAGACATCATGGATATCGACTCTTCTCAGCAACAGAACCCTCTGGCACCTGTTAACGTTTTCCTCGCCCCTTCAGGGTCAACACCTGCAGCAGCCTTGGCCCCTGCTTCTGATGCTGATTTTGCACCTACAATCGCTCATGCGCAGCTTCATCAAGCTCGACTTCAGGAGGATTCAAGGAACAAGCGTTTGCTATCAGATCGAGAATTAGAAGAGAAGGCTGCAGCAGAGGCGGCCAGAATCAACGCAATCAAGTCTATCCTTGTCAAAGTTCGATTTCCGGACAACACAAGCAGCGACTGGGAAGTAAGCCCAACTCACACTGGCCAATTCCTCTACGCTGCTGTTCGGCACGTCATGGCCCATAGCGACCAACCTTTCCATCTTGTCCTCCCCGGGTCCAAGATTGTGATCAAAGACGACCCTAGCCCCAACAACGGCTTGATCAAGGCATATAAACTGTCTGGACGTACCTTGGTTAACCTGGTCTGGGATGATGCTGTACCATCAACCGTACGGAAGGAACCATTCCTCAAGGCCAACATTGCTCAAAAGGGCCAACAAGTCAAGATACCTGAGCCTATTGCTTCAGATGATAAAGATGAGGAAGTGCCTGTTGCTCGACCCGCACAACCAGAGAAGGGAGAGGATTCAGGAGAGAAGACTGGCAAGAAGATACCCAAGTGGCTCAAGCTGGGCAAGAAATAGACAACGGTGGGATTTTAGAAAGTGACGGACTTTGCATTGACAATCATTGGTGGCGTTGGCTTAAGATTGGGTTACATTCATAGAGCGCAAAACAGCGGTCCATAGGTTATGAATATGAATAATACTATATTCAAATAATCGCAGCATCAACAAAGCCAACTGTCACTTGTCACGAAAGATCGATAGGAACATGGCTTGATCATTACGCCATAAGTCTCTTGAAAGTGTTGGTATTCCGGTGAGCCGCAGCTAAATCCCTGCCACGGAGCGCCAAAGCCGTTAATTTTTTTAATCTATCAAATCGTGACCACGCCAATCCATGCGAAACCCATTCAGTGTCAGATTCCCAAAAATCCGTATCAAGTCGGGTTGATTTAGTGACCAGCACGGCGGGCCTCAGCGATGACGCGCTGGAGCTCGTCGACCTTGGCCTTGGCACGGCCGAAGGTACCGAGCTATGATACGAGTTAGTATTTATATCGTGGGGTGGTTTTGGTGTTTCGGTCTGACGTACTCTCTTCTTGGCGAGCTTACGGGCACGCTTGTCCTTGGAGTTGCGGAGCAACTCAATGACTCGGCGCTCGTAGGGGGCAAGGCTATGAGAAGTGGTGGTTAGCAAAATTCGGGGCGCAAGTTTTTATGTTTCCTGCATTAAACAAGTTCGAGGTCGGCAATGAGATACTTGACCATGCGGCGCAAGTATCCAGTACCCTCCATCTATCATCTACAATCCAACCTCTATTCCCCAGGAAAATATTAACTTACCCAGCAACCTCCTTGACGACCTCACGGACGAAAGCGGTGCGCTTGCTCAGGTGACCCTTGGTTCGGGAAACACGGGGCTTGACGACACGGGGAGTGGTTTTCTGTAATATCGGCGACAAATGTCAGCGTCCATCGTCTGCTAGTTGGGTGATTGTCGAGCCCTCATCCGTCGCGAAGGCGAAGACAAAGCAGAGATCCTCCACGAGGTGAGACTGCGACAGAAAGACGTACGTGACCCTTGTTGAGGCCAACGGCCAGGCCAGATCGAGCGGTTTCAGCGGCCATTGTTGCTGGATGGGTTAGTTGGATCGTGAGGTGACGAGAATATTTCCAACAAGAGCAGAAAAAAACGAGGGGATCTTAGTTTGGCATGCTAGATTTGCCAAAAAGCTGTGGGTCACGTGCTGAAGGGTAACGATTTTGCAAATTTGTGTGCGAAGCCCCCCCCCACATTAGTGGCTTGATAGCACATGGGTCTTCTAGTGAGGCTCATCAGAGACTAGATTGACCTAAATCTACTTATGTACAAATGATAACCGGCCTTGGCTACTTCGTCAGCTTCTCCTGTCAAAAGCATGTTTCCCAGTTGTTGACAGGATTGATGATTTTGGTCATGCTTAAACTGAGCGGATCTAGTGTCATGTCTTGCAGGCCAATATCAACCTCACGGAAAGTCTTGACTATACTAAATTCCATAAGGCCACGAGAGTTGGGAGATAAGCATGAAACTCTACTCGGCCTTTACTAGCAAAAGGTCATCTCTATGCCAGTACAGTGTGACCTGGGATGCCCCTAAAATTTAATAAAGGAGGCTGAATAAGATACGATGATCCTTTGTGCATTACGATCGACAACCCAGTCTTCAAGGGAGTATCCTCCAATCCATGTGTTAAACGAAACACGCAAAATGTAACCAGAACTCAGTAAGTTAACGCTTCTCAGTCCAACCGTTTTGCATGATGAAATCACGGTTCTATTCTTGTATCACTCGACAGCACAGCAACAGCTCGTTGGCCCATCCGTAACCGGGACTCACAACGCTTAAAAACTCTACTGAAAACAATGAGTTGGCCATGGATCTCCAATTATAAACCTCCGAAGCTCCAACCCAGCAAACATGAAACAAGATCGGCATCCAACCAACTGCAACTACACTGCGGCTGTTGGATCCTCGCCTCCGATCCCGTCAAGTCCATGCCTCGTCGCGGGTGCAGGAGGATCTGCGCGTGGAATTGGATCGCATTTCACGACGGGACTGAAATGTAGAACAGGCCCGATTTAATGGGTTACCACCTTACGAGGCCGCGTGTTCGGTAAGGCAAGGAGAAACCACTCGGGGCAATTGATGCTCTGACGTCGTTTCTCCATATGGCTTATTGATAGACTTATAAACTAGTCATGTCTCGAGTTGAAATCTGCTGTGCTGCAACATCGTCCCTCATTAATAAACTTGACTCTAATAATCATCCACTCTCGTTTTGCCCAAAAACTCATCCAACCAACCGCTCGTATCCCTCAAGATGCAATTCGGACTTCTCCTTCTCTCTGCACTGCCCGCTTCTTGGGCCGCACATCTATATGCAGTTCCCCAGAGCCTCTCTCTCCTCGCGACCAGTGCTGAAGACAATGGCTGCACACTCCCCGATACCTATAGCATCCGCAACTTCAAGGCAGAGTCCAAAGACAGCGGCAAGACGCTCAGTAGCCTTGACTTCCTCTTCTTCGACAAGGACACCAAATTGACAACTCCTTGCCACCAGAACGCTTCTTCGAAGGCCATCACCGGCTTGGGAGGTAGAGATCGTTTTGCGTGTGACAATGGCGCTGTGGAGTTCATATGGAATGATGATACCAAGAAGCTGTGGATGATGGAGAAGGTTTGCCAAACACAAGAAGGGTAAGTGTTGACTTATTAGTTTAAAAAGATACTATGCATTGACGATGGCCACAATAGATCTGAACCATATGAAGCCAGCGGCAGCGTTATAGTCAACGTCAAGTGTGCCAGGACTGGTAGTTGCTCAAGCAACTCAACAGACCAGAAGTCGACCTTCACTAGCCTTCAGCCTGTGAGGGAGGCTCCTCCCTCCTGAAAACACTTGATCTGTATGATATATGACATCATGTGATATTGAATTGTGCAGGATCCCATCTGGTAGTCAGGTGTGCTACTTCATCACTTGTACGAGGTTAATACTATGCATTTTGCGATGACGCGAATAAAGATACGATCAAAAGACTGAGATAATGTTCTATTAGTATGGGAACTGAATAGAAGAAAATCAGACGATCGATCTGAGCAATGCATTTTTTCCTGGTTTATTTATTTTTATGTGATTTATTGAGGAGCAAAAACCAACTGCCGACTCCAATTTGAACGGATACAATGTGGGTCAATAATCCGGGGTAGTGCAGTCCCGTTGGCCACTCACAGCTCAGAGTTCAGCTCTAAACAGAGAACAACAAGTGATACCTCTCTTTGATTGGTCATTTGGTGGCCTAAACAGGTACCACCAGTTCTGGTAAATGCGCCGTATGACCTCAACAGTTTGAGGTGTTACTCACGAGGCCCGTCAACCCTGAACTTGACCTCTTCACTTGATCTACCTGCTATTCCAGATCTCCCTTGTCATTGTGTATCCTGACGCTAAAGCCGAGCACTCCCCAACGAATCTTTTATGATGAATTGTTTCTTTTCCCTTATCTCATCCTTCCTCAATTCGGATTACTTCTGAGTCGTTGCCAGAGGTCGGCTCTTTGCGACATAGTGCCAAGGATTGGGGACGACCTTATCCAATATTCACAAGCAATTAACGGATTTGTGAACACAACTTTGACCCTTCGGGCTTCACTATTATCAGCATACAGAAATACATTACGCCATGCGGCTCAAGCCTGTCAATGCGCTGGGGATACTGACTCTCCAGATGGTTTTCATCACTTCATGCCTCGCTCTTAGCAACCCATTATCAGCACTAAGACACAGCAATAACAGCCCAAGTCCTAAGCCTCATGCCATATCAGTGTCCTTCTTCGCAACATTAGAGCGTCTGTCACGGCTCGTCGACATTGCTTATTGCATTGGCACCACAGGAGTGAGGAAGCCCTTTGATTGCGTATCACGCTGCAGCGACTTCCCCAGCCTGACTCTTATCAATACATGGAATACGGGCCCTCTGCTCAGTGACAGTTGCGGATATATCGCTGTCGATCACGGTGTGAGACAACGCGGAGACAATGACGCTTACACGACTGGTGACCCTGCTATAGTGGTAGCCTTCCGAGGCACCTATAGTATCGCCAATACGATTGTCGACCTGAGTACTGTCCCGCAAGAGTATGTGCCGTACCCTTCTCCTGACCACGGTGGAGGGGAGCCTCCTAACGAACCAGAGCATAAGTGTACAAATTGTACAGTGCACATGGGATTTCTCCAGTCCTGGAAGAATGCTCGACGCCTTGTTCTTCCACAGTTGAGACAACTAAGACTTCAATATCCTTCCTATCCTGTTCAGCTTGTAGGTCATAGTCTAGGAGGTTCTGTTGCTTGTCTCGCTGCACTGGAGCTCAGGGTATCGCTAGGGTGGCAGGACGTCATAGTCACGACGTTTGGTGAGCCCCGAGTTGGGAATGAAGGGCTCGCTCGCTTTATCGATGAAGTCTTTGATCTAGATGTGCAAGAGAATCTCGAAGAGCGAGAGTACAGACGGATCACTCACAAAGAAGACCCCGTGCCTCTGCTTCCCTTGGGTGAATGGGGCTATAAGTCGCACGCAGGCGAGGTATACATCGCCAAACAGGAGCTCAGCCCTTCTGAATCCGATATCTACATGTGTATCGGCGACAACGATCCAAAATGCATATCTGGAGCAGATGACTCATTATGGATGACGATACGCCGATTATTTCATGTCAAAAATCTTCTGACGACCTCGGACAAGTTGGCGGAGTTGAATGGATTCCCCTCGAGATTTAAGCTGTGGCAACTATTATTTGCTCATCGGGACTATTTCTGGAGACTAGGCCTTTGTGTACCGGGAGGGGACCCTGCAGATTGGGGCAGAGGACAATATCAAGGCCCGGAAACGGAGGAACTGTGAGTTTTTGCTCATTGTGTTGCAGTTGGCTGTCGTTTATGATATAGGAAAAGGCTCCTTCAAGATACTATATATATATATCTGAATAAACAATAATACACATGAATAGCCCAGGGTTAATATATTTACTATAGGATATCCATGTATCGATCATATAGAGTAGAGTATTAAGTTAGCAACGCCTAATGACTCACACTCATAGAACGATCATCAATAGACAAGAGATCAAGTTTTCTAAGCAGCATTTAACGTGCTGTTTGAGTCCTACGGTTTCCCATGGCTCCGGCCAGTCCCGCAGACCACGGGCTAGACCGAACGGAAAACTCCACCAAATCAAGTCGAGCCAGGATTATTTGAAGTCCATGTCAAGTGATAAAGAAGGGTCTCAGGCTAGCAGAGGTCCCTGAAAGATTTTCCCTCGAGTAACAAGTCGCTGGAACCAGGACTTGCCAGCATGGTCAACACGTTTCTATAGTAGATAGGGCCTTACAGTAGATCCTACGCCAACGAGAAGAGATAAGAAAGAGAACAACTCATTTCTGTTGCTGAGCTGTCTGTACTGTATTAGGCAAAACCGGTTTCCACGGCTCTGGTGGAACGTGGGCTTCGGATGATTGCAGATGGGTCCGTGGGGTCAGAAGAGAAATCGTTCAGTTTTACAAGCGGTTTGATGAGCGATGCAAGCAACTGCTTGCCCCAGAATGAAGAAAGAAGGAGGTCCATTCTAAACAGAGAAGGCCAGTTATAAATACGTTGGTAAACAGCTACAGTGCGCTTAGAGGTTGAGATTTCTTGAAACAAGCCTCCTGGATATCGTCAAACTCTAAGCAACTAAACAGTTCCCGCATCCAGGTTCGTGGATTTCTGGTCCAGGATGGATAAGTCGAGGCGTGCGATATGACATGGGAGGGGATAGGATGGGTCGCAAGCAAGCGGAATGAGAATATCCAGTGTCAGTCACCAGGCAGGGATTGGCCCGTCTAAAGCGAGATGGGCAGATCTCGAGATTTGTTGCAGCCCAGCCAGGCCAGAAGAGAGTATCCATTAATCCTGCCGAGTTCGATAGACGCGGCTTTGTTTCCTTGATGCACACTAGTATGAGTAAGTGCTGTGGTTGTGTACGCTTGATCCAAGTTTCAGATAGTTGTTTTTAGTCTTGATTTGATGCAGATATCGCAACAAGCGTCTCAGAGTCAGGACGAGGGTCACCAAGTCCAGACTGTGTCGAATGGTAGGATTTAATGGGCTCCTAGACGCTGGAGTGGGCGGTTAATACAACGGACGATCCTAGGAAATGAGTTCATCTCGTACAAAGCTCGCTGGGCCAGTTACTCATCAAAAGCATGTGTCGTGTGCAGCTAAGCTCTGCGTGAATCTACATATGAAGGTGTATGAATGGTAAGTTGCCATGTGCCTTCTTCGGGCGGTACTCCGTAGACAATGAATGATTGCAACTGGTCTAAAGCCTGTCGGATCTCAGCCATGATTCGTGGTGGGATGCGTGCTGCCGTCTGTGGCGGGCCTGGAGATAAACAAGACAAGGGCCCAGTAGAACTCCTCTCATCAGCCCCAATGAGGCTGACTGTATTATGATGCAGTGGCAACAAGCAGTGTGCGATTTGTGAGAGAAAAAAACAGCTTGTCGCAGAAGGGAAATCAGCATGTGCATATCAGTGTTTTCCCCTGTGAATCAAAGTAAAGGGGTTTGCGCTGGCGTAAATGAACTGGAGGAGAGATTGGCGTCAAATGTCAGGGCTAAGCACCAAGCATCAACAACGGTTGGATCTGTTTCGTTTGGTGGAAGAGGGGTGAAATCAATGGAAGGGGCTCATCTCTGTCGTCACTTTTTTTACATTCACGTGGCTACCTCATTGTTTACATCTGGCATAGCAGCCTGGGCCCTGGGGCCAACACCAGTACTGTACCAGCCCAGGTTCCTTGAGTTTCTAGCATTGGATACCCGCTCCTCGACATTTGACACCTCTATGCACTGCAATTTAGATGAGGCGGGCAGCTATAGTGTACTCGGTTCCGTCTAAACTTTTCAACGGAGACATGTTCCGCTAAACGGGGAGATTATGCCGGCTCCCCTATTTTCTCCTTTCTCTCCAAGTAATAGCACTGTCGGTTGTCTTGAAAAGATCCATTCATTGTTAGAGCGGTGACTGGGTTGTGATGCACTAATGTAGATATGCGGGTTAACAGTTACCAAGAAGCGGGAGGGAGAGACCAACAGCCCAGGCTCAAGGCGACCCTGGGATTGGGCGGGCTAGGCTGTTCGTTAGGCGATTCCCCCCTAGAAAACCATGGATCAGAGCTGCCCGCACTGGGTGCTGCCCGCTGCTAAAATCCAATTTAATGCACAAAATACGTACCTACTCGCTCAACGCCTGACCCGCCTACGGTCCAATCCAGTCACTGGTCTCTACTTTACCTTACCTCTGCTCATCCCTCTCTCTACGCGCCCCCCAACTCTCAACCTCAAAAATTCAATCTCTCACTCAACCTCTCTTTTCCCTGTCACGACCACTACCACTTCCTCTTTTCTATCAAAACAATACCCAATATCTTCCAAAATGGCCACCGAGGTATGTATTCTCCCTGCTGGTTTCTCTATCTTCCTTTAGAGATGCTGTGCCCTTTTTCCCTCCCGGCCTCCTCTCCCGCCGAAGCCCGCACAACCCCTCAATCGAAGCCCAACATGGACGAACGGTGACAACACCATGAGGTTCCTCGTCGAAAATTCACGATTCATGCATGGCCTTGAACTCTCGGATATGCAGCTCGCGGTTCTCTAGACGCTCCCTCATCTTGCCTCTAGGCGGTGCTTCTCGATCCCCCCTCCCTGCTCATCTCCTCATCCCTATCTCCCTAATCAAGATGCTCGATGCTGACTCTCATGGTGTGATAGCGTGAAAGGTTTGTCTATATCCTCCCCTCCCGGCTCACTTCCGACGCTATCGGCGCCTTGCCATTGCCTTGGCTCGTCCAAATCATTCAGGAATCAGAACTCTTCCGAAGGACGTCGTATCGCTGACATCGTACGTGTTACCTCACTATAGCAAGACCTTCCTGGCCCGTCTCTGCGAGCAGGCCGAGCGCTACGATGAGATGGTCACCTACATGAAGGAGGTGGCTAAGCTAGGCGGAGAGCTCACCGTTGACGAGCGTAACCTCCTCAGCGTCGCCTACAAGAACGTTGTTGGTACCCGACGTGCCTCGTGGCGCATCATCTCCTCGATCGAGCAGAAGGAGGAATCCAAGGGCTCCGACAAGCACGTCTCCACTATCAAGGAATACCGCAACAAGATCGAGACCGAGCTCGAGAAGGTCTGCCAGGATGTTCTCGATGTTCTCGACGACTTCCTCATCCCTAACGCCGCCACTGGCGAGTCCAAGGTCTTCTACCACAAGATGTGCGTTTTTATCTTCCCCGCCTCTAGCCTGAGACCCCTCGTCTTTCCGCCTTTTTGTGCTCGTTCATGCAGCACTATCCCATCTCGCCCCATGCGTGCTTTTTCCATCCAAAAATGCAATGCACTCCATTTTTGTCTCATTGTCGAGAAGCTGACCGAGTTTCTTTTTGATCCATAGGAAGGGTGACTACCACCGTTACCTCGCTGAATTCGCCTCTGGTGAGAAGCGCAAGGGTGCTGCTACCGCTGCCCATGATGCTTACAAGGTAAGGCTAAATTGAAGCAAACTACCCCCCACCACCGTCACATGCCGCAAGATCCGGGCCGCTGGTGCCCCTCGCTGACAAGTTTTGCCCTACCAGAGCGCTACCGATGTTGCCCAAACTGAGCTCACTCCCACTCACCCCATCCGTCTGGGTCTCGCTCTCAACTTCTCCGTCTTCTACTACGAGATCTTGAACTCCCCCGACCGTGCTTGCCACCTCGCGAAGCAGGCCTTCGACGATGCTATTGCCGAGCTCGACTCCCTCTCTGAGGAGTCTTACCGCGACAGCACCCTCATCATGCAGCTCCTCCGCGACAACCTTACCCTCTGGACTTCTAGCGATAGCGCTGAGGGCGAGGCCGCTGGTGCTACCGATGCTCCCAAGAAGGAGGAGGGCGAGGCTGCCAAGCCTGCTGAGCCTGCTGCCGCTGAGGAGCCTGCGCCTGCCGCTGCCTCCTAAATCCGTCCATAATCCCCCTCGATACCACATGCGTCTCGGCATATAGGAACCGAGACGTATTCTTGCCCCGGTTACACTTGTCTGCCCCCGGACACACGGGATAGCTGGGCCTGTCTTGGGCGGGCTGGATGATAGTGCGAGGCTTCTTCTTTTTGCGCGGTGCGTTGCTTTTTTCCCCATGGCGATGGAGAGGGAGGAATCATAAGGGTCTGGTTACTGGCACGGGAGAGTGTACGGCGTGGAATCTTTCGTCTTGTTCGTCCGACGGACTGAATAAAGGAAGAAGGAAGGGAAAAAATTCGACCGCCAACACTTGATGATGGTCATTTGTCTTTTTCTCTCTTTTCTACCTGGCAGATTAATCGCAAAGTTTCCACCCCCCCTCCACCCCCCTTTTACATATTTTTCCTTTGGCCTACTTTCCGCACCTCGCATTTGTCTATCTCTCACTCCCCGCCTTGTTGGTCATTAAGAACGTGGACAGGGCTTAGCCCGTCTTGATGGCTCGTCACGAAGAAGGCTTTCTCATGTTAACGCTTGCCCCCCCTTGTCTTATGTCTTTATGTTTTCTGTTCATGTCTATTGGTTCGTTCTCAAACGTAACCCCCCTGAAGAGAGGCAATGGAGAGATGAATTGTTTCCTGTTGTTTCTAAACAAAGACTTGTACCCAAAAATTAACCCCTCTACATACATGTTCACGGGTACCGAGAAAGTGGCGGTATAAGCTGTCCCTTGGCTTTTCCGATCTGAAGCCTCTCAAGAGTTCTGTACTGGTGATACTTGTTCTCCACTGACGTTTTCCTGATGTTCAGCCCGTTGCGTTTTCCAGCGCTTGTGTTCCGTCTTCCTGTTCGCGAACCATCTGCTATGGGGTTTTCCGACGTTTGCATAGTTGACATGTCAGGTGGAACAAGCGTCTAATGTGATAGTCTTGAACCCAAAATTAGAAAGATTGGATTACACGTGCATGATAGTATAAGTACGTGGAACTGTTCGTCAGGGACATTAATTAATGAAGAATAAATGCTATATCATGACACATGTCGACATGGCCTGGGTTGCCTATTAAGAAGTATTGTTGGCTCCAGGCCTTTCGTAAGCAAGCGAGAAAGACACATTTCTTTTCGCAGCGACTGATGATGCGTCAGTCCATTAGCGATGCTGTCACCGTTCCTCGGTGCGACGGTTGAGTAACCTGGCTGCCCGAGCCAACCTCTCCTGCTTCTCTTTTAAGCCATTTCCTTCTTCGCTATCTCTCTCGAGGATACCACCTTCTTCGCCCATCGCATCGTCTCCCCTGGGCACCCTATTCTCAAGTCCACGGTACATAGCCGTGCGGCCATCAGGAGGTAGCTCGGCAGCAGCAGCGGCCAGGTTGGCGGCACTGCGTCTCTTGGGTCCAAAGCGCCAGCTGATGCGCTTCCACAAGCTTCGTGGTTTGGAACCCGCTGGTGATGGAGGCGTAGCAAACGAAGTATCTGGGTCGGGATCTGGTGTCGCGGCGGATGAAGACGATAGGGATGATGATAGGGACGGGGCGGTGGGGAGGTGTAAGGCTGAAGCGACTTCAGTGCGCCAGATGTGAATGCGCTCTTGCTTTGCAGGAGGCATGAGGGGGTTGATCTTGCTTCGTGGCTCCGAACGATCGGCCATGGCTGGTTCTGTTTATTTGTTGAAGCTAATTAAGAGGAGCGTTGGTGTTATTCGATAGAACAATTAATGAGTTTCTTTGGTTGTCCTGACAGTTGGCGGCTGGTAATGGGACCGTCGGGAGATGTTGGTTACCACGGTCAATGTCGTATCGTGTGATATTAGTCCGAGGCTAGTCGGAGTCGTGAATCTTGCTATCAATAAATTGTAGTTCGAGATGATGAGAAGCCGATGAGGAGAGCGACCAAAATTAAATCCTCAGTAACAATCTTTGTTTTTCTATCACGAATTCATTTGTGCAGGCCAATGACTCGTGCAGATCGTACGAAATCGTACTATGTATTAAAGGGTCTGAGCGAACTGGCTCTGGGGTATCTCGAAACAAGACCAGATGAGGCTTAACGGTGACGATCTGTGATGATATTCCGGATACAGAGAAAGAAAAATCAAAAGAGAATGAATATTCTCTTTTGTGTCAGAGAAAAAGGAGAAATTGCGATCAAGGTTTAGAAATAAAAGAGGCAAGGCGAGATCAAGGTAGGTTCGGTTCAACCATGATTGGAGCTAGAGGAATCACGGACCGGGGACGATCTCTGGCTTTGATGGGGGGGCGGGATTCTGAGTGCGGGCCAAAAATGAATTAGAGTGATTGTATGGATACAATAGGTATTGTTCTGAAGAACCTCTTCTTGTAACGAGGGTTGGAATTAGAATTGAGGGTATCTCAAGACGAGTATAGGAGAGAGTATTAAAGGCGGAGAGAGGAGAGACGAAAGACAAGGGTTTGATGTGATTGATAAAATGATCAGCATTGGTCTAGATCGTTCAAGGTCAAGGTCTCGTGCCCATGGCAAGGAAGAGAGAGTGCAGCGCGAACGGCAACCTACGGCAGCAATAGAGCACTATATGCCCCTACATGCACTGGACCTTCATGCAACCTAATGCATGGAGCGTTGCAGCTTCGCTGATGTTAGCTGCTGTGCGCGGGCACTGTAAATTCAGTACATCTCAACTGAGGTGTGGATGCATTTAGGAAGGTGCTTAGTATATTACGGAGTACCACTACTTGTGGTGACTAAAGGTTCGTTCTGAACTGAGTGTCAGCCAACGTCAAGGTCAAGAGTCAGCAAAGTATTTCTGACAAAACAAACGAATCAGCAGCTTCAAGCCAGATACCGAGAATTATCTCATTGGAGCTCAACATCTGTGGGGCATGGTCATGAGGCCTATGCAAAATCCCTCCACTTTGCCCCTACAGGGTAGTAATCTATGTACCACTACAGTTTTACATTAGATCTCAAAGCTTCAATCCAACTGGCCTCCACAATAATCCATCTATCACCCGACGAGAGGCACAATTAAATTAGGTGCGTCTTAGCGACATGATTGAGTTGTTGGCTCACATGTTGTGTAACATAAACACTACGAGAGATAACAATACTGGCCGTTGAATATTTCGAGACAATAGACCAAGCCATGCTTGTACTTTTACTTTTCTACCAAAGCCATGACCATAGTTATAACATAAGCGCAGTCCTGAGACACATACTTAAAGCAATCCAAGCCTGTCAATACGCCCCAAACGCCTCGCATTCAAGTACTAGCTAGACCAAGTAATATCCGCAAAGCAACTCACTTCTTCTATGCTCTTGTGCTCGGCTTCAAGGTCTCCCATCCTCCTACTTCTTGACCCTCGCCGAGAGAGCCTAAGAGATCTACTGACCCTTGTCGCTGATGCTGGTTTTGGTTCTGTTGCGGCAAATGCGGCTTGGGCTGCACGGGCGGCGCTGGCCGGCGGGATGGCACTCCACCCGTCATACCGGGCAGTCCCACCGCTCCGATCGAGCTTGATGGCTTTGCACCAGTCCCTTTCACACCAGGCTTTGGAGGTGCCACGGGCTTCCGTACGGCGGCTCCAATAGTATGTGAGTGAGGGTTGCCCGCCAGACCTCCGGTATTAGCTCTTGTTGGCAATGGTGGTCGAAAGTCGTCATCCATGGCGCCCTGACTCAGTGCTGGGCTTGAACTCGGTGATGTCGTGGTCAAATGTGCTGGTTTCTTTGCAACCGGCGGCGCAGGCTTGCCAGCCTTGCTGTTTTGCGAGAACTGGGAAGCATGGGAAGCTGCTGATGTCGGCCGAAGGGGCGGTGGCAGCGGTTGAGTCTGCACCCTATTAAGACCAAACCCATTGCTCGGCGGTGTCTGTCCCATTGACGCTGTTCCTGAAGTTCCTCGTCGTGGAGGTGGCGGAGGAGGTGGCGTCTCGGTATGGCCCATAGGAGCATGATCATCCATCAGATTCATACGTCCGACCTTAGCTGGTAGTGCTGATGAATCATATGGAGGTGGCAGTTTTCGAGGTTGGATACTCGACCCTGATGCCATAACGTTAGGCAAGTTAACCTTTTCAAACGGCGAGCTTGACATGCTAGACAAAGATGCCTTTGACGATGATCTTGGGATAGAGATCCAGTCTGGCTCTTCCGTGAGGCCGAATGGATTCGAAGGACGGTTGGGATTCAGTCCTACAGTTTGCCCATTTCTGGGCTTGGGTACCGGCACTGCGGCACGAGCGGGCTGCTTGTTGTCAAGCCACCACTTCCGACGGTCTGAACTGGCAGGAGGAAGTCCGGGTTCAATAGAATCATAGCCGATGAGATCTTCATCATCGCTATCATCGCCGGTGCCAAGATGAGCTGCTACGTCTCCGACCTCGGCTTTTCGACGTTGATATAACTCCTTGCTGATCTTTTCTCGCAGCTGCTCATTCACGATGCTCACCCTGCACTCAAAGGCAGCGTGCACAGGTCGATGATCTGAGAATTTGAGGGGCGCCGAATCATACAAGATCTGTCTGAGGTTGGAACCTTTCCTCAGAATACGATCCGTCCAGGCAGGAATACGAGCTTTCTCACTGTCGACTGGTCAGAATTCGTGAATAGAAGCACTGATACTTGAAGGAGTGCTTACGAGGTATCATAATCGTCAGTTCCTATATCAAACTTGTACGTGGGAGGGAACGTGATGCGAGCTTCAGAATAAAAGGGGAACGACAATCCAGCCACCATTTGGAGGTTGAGCTGATCGTTCTCGTATAAAGTCTCAAAATCACGCTTCTTCACGAGTGCGCGCGCAGTTTCCAAATTAAGGCCGATGCGATAATTGAAGTCGCCTAGCCAGATGACGGCGTCTGTTCTCGTCAGCATATGTGGCTTCAGCGGACAGAGATCAAGAGCACTTACCATGATCGTCGATTCCCCGGTTCCGTTGGAAGCGTAAGCCATGGTGGATTGTTGCATAATCACGGTTGCGCTCATCATAGTTTGAAAAGCCAGCAGCCAAATGTGCCGTGACAAAACAGATAGGAGTGTTGGCATAGTCGAATCGGATCGCCACTGCACCCTTGTTTCCAGCCATGCCAGACATACCTGTCTTTTTCACGCTGCCTTCCACGTTCTTAATGTTGGCCAAACTGGATGTCTTTACAAAAATGCATAGTGCTGCGCCAACAAGTTGCCCGCTTCGTAGCAACACATACCTTTCACCTCCCAATCGCTTTTGTCGATCGTTAAGATTGCGCTTCACAGCCTGTTCCCATAGATTCTTCCGTGATGGATCGCTGTTCATGATCTGTTGCGGACTGAGTTCCACAATTTCTTGGAACCCAACCACGTAAATGTCCGGCTGGGTATCCCCCAAGGCATTTGGGAACAACCAAGGGCCAAGATCATCATTAACGCCTTCAGTGCGGCCGTTAAGGTTGAACGTGCCAACCCATATGGTGATACCATTGTAAGAGGTGAACTCACTACTTCTTTTGGCTAGCTCTGTTGATACGAAATCGCTGATGGGATCGAACAGAAGAACTGGTGCCTGCCCAACGAGGCGGCCCAGAAGCATGTCAATAGTGATTTGACGAGAGGGATCAAGAAAGTTGTTGTGATAAATACGCTGGACGGACTTTCGTACGTCAGCAACAGCTCCAGCAAGAGACATTTTGCCGTGACGTGTGAAGGATGACTTGAGCGCGCCTGTACCAGCATATGTTTTGGATAACGAGTCACCATTGTCAGCCCAGAGACTGGAATGCCTCATCCAGAAGTCAGAGGCAGCGAATTCACCCCGGTGCCCAAGGAAAGCCTCAACTGCCATCTGCGAGATCATCGTCTGAACGAGATTAGTTCGATCAAGACAGTCCAGACAATTGGTTCGGAATACACCCTCCTGCTGAAGGACTACCACCATACGAGCCTGTCCAGTACCATCATGGTCGTATCTCGGCTCACTTGTCTCTTCCGCAAGGAAGTATGCAAAACCGTCATTGGAGTCTTCGATATAGCGGCGAATATCTCGAGCAGCCTCATATCCCGCTGGTCCCTTTGTTTCTGCATGGAAATCGTAATTGGTTTCTCGCAAGAGAGCATGGTCCGAAGATCCATCTTGTCCAGCATGGCTTAATGGACAGTGTTTGATACCGTTATGGTAGAGTGTACTGAGCTCAACCTCGCCAGGCTTGGTCTCACTAAGAAGATTGATGACATGGACAGCTCCGTACGATTGCTCAAGCTCCTCAAAGTGTTTGTTGAAGGCAGGCTGTGTCCCATCAGGAGATCTGGTGACCGTGATCTTCTGTCTTCCTGGAATAAGATCGGCTGCTTGCTCCCAAAACACAGGTACCGATCCGCGCACTTGAGCATACGAGAACATTGTTCCCGCCGGACTCCAAAAAGTGGTTTCAGTCTCAACAAAGTTTGCAACATGCCCGTCATCATCAATACCCCGTGAATTGAAGCGAGTTCCAGCTCTACGACAAGACAGGCGAGATATGAGAGTCATAAATGAAGGCATCCCGGATTTGACATTCTTCAAGGGTGAAGAACTCAGCGGAATGGTCATCGTCTTACAGAAACCACGTATTGCTGAAGTCAGTATTCGTGATGAATCAAGTGCAGCTCGTTCACGAGGCATGAGACGAGAGCGAAATTGGACGAGAGGACTGATCATGAAAGAGTTCCAAAGAAACCCATCATCAAAATTGTCGATTTCGAATGAGTTGGAATTGATTGGTCTGTTGCTTGTCAGTACAATGCTGTCGAAGGCCAGATAAGAAACAAACCTGTCTTGAAGTCGGTTTGTGAGATCGAAATCCGTGCTGTAGTAAAATGTTCCATTACTAAGTAGGTTGCGTAGCTCATGACAAGGGTGCTCCATGGCGACTTCTCTTCGACCAAGACCTTGTCCGTAGGGAGCAGACTGCACCGATGCAGAATCCGAAAACTCCGGGTCAAGCGCTTCGAGAGGAACAACATCGTCATAGTCCGCACTGCTCAGGCAGTAGAATGCCACTCCGTTTATACGCTCAACAGTCTCGCCGGGCCGCAAGGTAGCAGCACGTGTTGCATGTGTAATGACCGACAAGAAGACCTCACTGTTAACTGTGATCAAGCCTAGTGTCCCGTAGATCGGTCGATGCGTTAGACGGCGATAATCTTGTAGTAAATGACTCGACACAGGCGCGAACTCGACCATGCATTTCGATACCAAGGCTTCGCCGGGGTTTCCGCGGTTCCTCGTAGGCGCTGCTAGGGATGTAAGCGAGCCGTTCGCGATGGCTTCACTGGTTGAGGTAGTATATCGAAGGATCAGAGTATGCGAGGTTGACACGATGGCGATGGATCGATGAGGATAGTCACGTATATAGAGCTCGCACGACTTTTCAGGAGACGGAGCCTGAGAGGAATAGGCCCCAGAGGAATATTCCATCGTGTATTGTACAGGAGTATAACATGGGACGAATAGAGGATTTAAGGGTTCAACGTGTCCACGGTAGGATTGCGATTGCGATTGCGAAATGCTTTCAGTGTTTCTATTGACCCATGGTCGATTGTAAGCAAGTAAGAAAAGTTGTGAAGACGAGCGACTTTCGGGCGGGCGTAGTTGGGTTCTGTAGGGTTCAGCCAATGTTTGGATGAAGTTTCGAGCTTTGAGCGTTAGACAAATGGAAGAGGCTCTGGATTGGACGGGACGCTCTGCAAATGACGTTTCTCAGCTGGGGTACCATCATGATACCCTGGCCGCTAATAATCAGTGGATGGAGCCCCACTAGTGGCATCTAACTAGGCGCTGGATATTTGAGTTAAAACCTGAAGCATTTGAGAATACATTACAGCCCAGGATGGGTATCTGTGGAAATCCAAATTGCTTGCATGATGCGCTGGAAGGTTGGCTTTTGAATAAGCTCAAGAGCCTAAAGTTTGCGCTTTTAGTACCTTGGCTCGGCACCATGGGTCATGGCCACCTCAAACCTCAAGTATACCTGCATTTCGGTATCAATGTTTAAGTATCTACTTTCAGCATTTTACATGGTCGCAGTCGGACATCAGACCAGACTACAAGAATTTACCTCGAACTCCCCCCCAAGTCAGATAATAGAGGTTTATTGGTGCGGTTCGCAGAGAAGAAGTACCGAACAAGATTCGAGAAACCATGATGCAGCGGTAAAACTTCCAGACACAAAGCTGACCAAAGTCACAATACAATTGGGTACCTTCAAAATGTAAGAGACCTAACAGTAGGTGGCCTGTAACGCATGTGCAGAATTAAAAATAAGTGGTCTTGTTATGGGACGCAAGATTATAGATCATATTGTCGAGATTGGAGACCACTGCATAACAATAGAAAACAAAAGAATAAGAGAGCTTCAGATTCGAAATTGAGATCATGCTCTCTAAAAGAGAGCGTTCATTCTCTTCCTATCATATGTTTATGTGAGAATCATCATAAGCCCATTTTAGGATATAGAAAAAAGAAGAAATCTTTCTTCTGCACCCGCTTCGCCAAAAATATCTGCAAGCTTTCATTGATGCTGAGTCATCCTGAGAACGGCAAATCGTTGGCCCGGACTCAACCTGAATCACCCATGTCAGCTGCGGAGACTTGTTTGACAAGTACAGACCTGCTTGCATCAAATTTCTGGTGGCACCAATCTACGACTATTTCGTGCGTCTTGCCATGAGCACGTGCATCGGAAGCTCTTTAGTGACTAGCCCAAGAAGTACCTCGAAAAAATAGCTTGTCTACAGCGCGAACTACCAGCCCCTGCCTTTCGCGACAGACCTGAGCCTCAAGCGTCATCTCCTATCTACAAACTTCTCAACTTCAAACCCGCACCGCGCAGTCCAACATTTATTGCTAATTTTCTTAAATCAATTTGAATTACGCGACTCTGGAAGACGAAGCATTGATTAATCTAACGCCATGAGCGACTTCGGCCATTTCGGCTCCGATGAGGAGTATGCAACTGTGCGCAAGCACAATGCTGAGGTGGTAAGCTTTCACCTTTTATGTTCTCGTCTTACATAGATCTGAACTTGATTACTGACGTCTTGACGAAATAACAGGAGTCCGACCCCGATAACTTCGAGCACTGGGAGAACCTCATCAAAGCTTGTGAGACATTGGAGGGTGGCCTGAATCGCAATTCAAGTCCTCAAGCGCTAGCAACTTTCCGCGATGCCTACGACAGATTCCTTATCAAGTTTCCTCTCCTGTTTGGCTATTGGAAGAAATATGCCGACATGGAGTTCAATATTGCTGGCCCCGAGTCTGCTGAGATGGTCAGTATACTCCAGAACTTGCCTGCGAGACGGCTGACATTATGTTATAGGTGTATGAGAGAGGATGCGCAAGCATCACCAATTCTGTCGACTTGTGGACGGACTACTGCTCCTTCAAGATGGAGACAACCCATGACCCACACCTCGTCAGAGAGTAAGTTCCATTTGGATGGTTTCCTTCCCTTTCCCTTAACATGCCTTCTGGCGCAGTATTCCCGCTTGACCTGAGTGGTCTCGGTCGACATATCCGCGAGGGCTCTACACTCTACTATCAAAGTGTCTGATGGTGAGATATGCCTGCGATAGCCCCTTTAGCCGGGACGCTTTCTCACGCTCCCTGCCAGGCTCTGTTGATGCTCAATCCGTGCTCGTTCTAAACTCCAAAGTCGTCCCTGCGTTACATGTCACCCGCACCCGCTCGGTAGAACATGATATCGGTTTTGCTACTCACTTGCACGACCATCTTCCCCTCTGTATTAATCCTCTCCACCCTTTCCCCTGAATTATCCCTTGCGCAGAGAGCACGCTTGCTAACCTTTCCCTTTAGACTCTTCGAGCGAGGCTCAGCCTTTGTGGGACTTGACTTTCTTGCCCACCCTTTCTGGGACAAGTACATTGAGTATGAAGAACGGCAGGAAGCCCAGGATAAGATTTATGCCATCCATGCTCGCATTATTCGCATACCAATGCATCAGTATGCACGATACTATGAGAGGTTTCGCTCGTTGTCGCACAATCGACCCATCACAGAGGTGGTGTCAGCTGAGGATCTTGCGCGTTTCAGGGCCGAGGTCGAGGCGGAAACAATGGCTTATGGCGGCGGTCCCAAGGCTGAGTTGGAGATCGAGCGCGACATTCGTGCGAAAATCGATGCCATGTACTACGAAATTTTCACAGCGACACAAACTGAAGTATCGAAGCGATGGACCTACGAATCGGAGATTAAAAGGCCCTACTTTCACGTCACCGCTTTGGAGCACAAGGATCTGGTAAACTGGCGCAAATATCTGGATTTCGAGGAAGCCGAAGGCGATTTCACACGAACTGTTGCTTTGTATGAGCGATGCCTTGTCACATGCGCTTATTATGACGATCTGTGGTTCCGATATGCCCGGTGGATGAGTGGTCACGAAGGAAAGCAAGAGGAAGTACGCAACATCTATGCGCGTGCTTCAACGATGTTTGTGCCTGTTAGCCGACCAGGCATTAGACTTCAATGGGCCTACTTTGAAGAAAGCGCTGGCCGAGTTGATGTTGCTCTTCACATCCATGAGGCAATTCTTCTGAGGCTACCAGACTGTATTGAGGTCATCGTTTCATGGGCCAACGTTCAGCGGCGACAGAATGGCCTTGACGCTGCCATTCAAGTCTTTAAGAACCATATCGACTCAGCTACGGTGGATGTGTATACCAAGGCTGCTTTGGTTGCAGAATGGGCTCTGTTGATTTGGAAAGTCAAGGGTTCTGTGGAAGACGCTCGTGGGGTTTTCGTCAAGAACGTACAGTGGTGTGCGGACAGCAGGTTATTCTGGGATCATTGGTTTAAATTCGAGTTGGATCAGCCAACAAGCGCCGAAAATGAAGCCCAACATGGCGAGCGCATGAAGAAGGTGTTTGATGAGCTTCGAGAACGAAGCCGACTCTCACCATCAGTCAAGAAGGACCTGACCCAAGTATACCTCACCTACTTGGTCGAGAGAGGTGACAAGGATTCCATGAAGGTATTCTTGCAAATCGACAGAGAAATTTTTGGGTAAGTTGATATGTTCTGCGATTTTTGCTGAATCCTTGCTAACGACTTCAAGACCAGCATCGGTCGCGAAACTCACTACGGGCAGCGTCAAGGAGAATGGGGTTGCAAAGGGGGAGCTGGATGAGGCCAGCAAGCAGAGAGCCGAGGCGCAATACTCTCATTTTTACGAAACCCATGGGGAGCCAGATGCTGATGCACAGGGCAACGCAGATTTCAACTGAGGACGGAAAACAGGATGGACTGGACTGGGCTTGACGTGAAAGGTGTTCGAGGCGCTGATATCGAGGAGGACTTAATCAAGTGCGAGGCATCTCGAGTTGTACTATAAACGAAACGACGCCACTGTGTATAATAACAGATGTGGCTTGGATGAATCTGGAGGATAATTCACTGCCCTCCAGCATATTGTTAAATCCTAAAACTTGGAGGTGGCCTTGGTTTGGAGGGCAGAGGATTACTCTTGACAAGATATCACAAATTGTAGACGAAACTAATATACTGCACCGTTGACATGACCTGTTGATGAGTGGAACATGAATTTGGGTCCACTCCAGATCTTGTGAAGTAATGAGCACATGCATTAGTCCTTTCTAAGAAGCCATTGGGAACACTCGCCCGTACCCACAGGAGGATTGTCAGAGAGAGTTGCTCTATGGGATCAAGACTGTGGTTATCTTGGTATGTAAATCTGGGGAAGCCAGAAACTTGGAGTTTGCATAAACTTACTTGGAGAGAATAGGGCAAGGCTAAAGAGAGATGTATCGTATTCATCTGATCAGTGGTAGACGCACTGTTGTATAAGAATATGGTAGCTCAGCTTGAAGGCAAATACATGTAGTTAGGCAGAGTTCAGAATAAGTTGTAATTTGCTGATATGACGAAATCACATGCGAGGCAAGCGATTTGGAATCTTTGGGGTAGACCCCTGTTGTCGGGAAAAGATTCCATATGTACCCACTTGCGCATGGCCTGGTTGCTCTTGTACCTATTTCTGGGGCAACAGATGACAAATCTTCAACTTTAATATCAGAGATTTCATGGAATCGAGGTAAGAGTATTGAATATCAGCGATTCGACCTACAGTGATTCAATTCTTTGTATGAGAATGACAGAATAGACGTTAAACCGGAGACCGACGGGCGCTTCGGTTCGGGTGCCACGGCGTGCTGACTGATGATCTCCGCGTAAGGCGTTGGAGTTTTGTAATGGAGGGTTACTTTCAGGGTCCTAATCCATCAGAATTTTCTCCTGTCTTTCTCCAATTCGACTAGCTGAACTCTGATGGTTGGCCGCCTCGTGGTTCACAGCCGAGAGGGTGTCCCGTTTTGGTCTGACACATGGAAACCATTTTGGACGACTCGTCTCATGAGCCTCTTGCTGAGCTGATGCTAGATCACAAGCGTGGCATAACACTGAATACTTCAAACAACTACCCCTGCTGTCCACAGCCTCTCAGAGGCGAGAGAATCTTCATTACCAAGGGTCCTCACCGACTCCACCCGATCCATAAGGGCGTCATCCCCCGCCAAATTTGAGAAAACAACTGGGGCTAAGATATGAAATTGGCCAATTGTTGATATTCAATTTCAAGATACCGCACCGGTTCATGAAGCCGGGTACAGCTCCGAGGCGAGAGTAACTGGGGAGGTTGAGATCATGTTAGGAATCAATCTGTGGTGTATGTATGGCATTGATGTTTGAATTCAAAGCTTCAGAATGGCGAATACCAGTAATTCCACGTTGGCGCTCCCGATCTCGGAACAGGAACGAGTCGAAGGCTGAAACTCTCCGACATGGAAAAGGAAAAGACTTGGGCTTGAGATAGAAGCTGCTTGCCCTGTTCTGCAGCCTTCCATGAATCGTGTCCTGGCGGAGGTTAATCGGTCGGGGTCGGGGTTGCCTGACTTTCTGTGACTGACACGGCAGTTCCCCGTCTCGCCCTCGGCTTCCCGCCACTTCAACCGACACATCCCTTTTTAATAGATACCACAGTACCTTCCCGTCTCAAATCTTTCTTCTTCCTCTTTCATTCTCTCTTTACACTTGCTTAAGCCACATCCCCAAAGCGTCTCAACACTTTGTAATCTCATTCAAGGTACGTTCAGCCTAACACTGTAACTATATGCTTACTCCCCTTCAACAACCTGAAATATCAACACACTCTGGTCTTTCCCGACTTGTTATTAACTTTTGCACTTCAAGATGGCCTCCGCTACCCGACAGTTCGCCCGCGCGGCTACTCGTGCCACTCGCAACGGCTTCGCCATTGCTCCTAGACAGGTTATCCGCCAGCAAGGTCGCCGATACTACTCCTCTGAGCCCGCACAGAAGTCATCTCCGGCCTGGGTGTGGCTGACCGGTGCCGCCGTTGCTGGCGGAGCTGGTTACTACTTCTACGCCAACGGTGCTTCTTCCGCTACCCCCAAGGTCTTCAACCCCACCAAGGAGGACTACCAGAAGGTTTACAACGAGATCGCTGCTCGTTTGGAGGAGAAGGATGACTACGACGATGGCAGCTACGGCCCCGTTGTCCTGCGTCTCGCTTGGCATGCCAGCGGTACCTATGATAAGGAGACTGGCACTGGTGGCAGCAACGGTGCTACCATGCGATTCGCCCCTGAGGCTGACCACGGCGCCAATGCCGGTCTGGCTGCTGCCCGCAACTTCCTTGAGCCTGTGAAGGAGAAGTTCCCTTGGATCAGCTACTCTGATCTCTGGATCCTCGGTGGTGTTTGTGCTATCCAGGAGATGCTGGGCCCTGTCATTCCTTACCGACCCGGTCGCTCTGATCGTGACGTCTCTGGCTGCACACCTGACGGACGACTTCCCGACGCCTCCAAGCGCTCTGGGCATCTCCGAGACATCTTCTACCGCATGGGCTTCAATGATCAGGAGATTGTTGCTCTCTCTGGCGCCCATGCCCTTGGACGCTGCCATGCCGACCGATCCGGCTACGAGGGTCCTTGGACTTTCTCACCTACCGTCCTGACTAACGACTACTTCCGTCTCCTTATCGAGGAGAAGTGGCAGTGGAAGAAGTGGAACGGCCCTGCCCAGTACGAGGACAAGTCTACCAAGTCTCTCATGATGCTCCCTAGCGATATCGCCCTCATTGAGGACAAGAAGTTCAGACCTTGGGTTGAGAAGTACGCCAAGGACAACGATGCTTTCTTCAAGGACTTTGCCGACGTTGTTCTCCGACTATTCGAGCTTGGAGTTCCTTTCGCCCAGGGTACCGAGAATCAGCGCTGGACCTTCAAGCCCACACATGAAGATTAAATCATCGATACGAGACTGGAGGCTGTTGGGCATGTCTTTGTAGGAATTATGCGAGAACTGAATTTGGTCATATCATTTGATGAGCTTAAAGAAGAGCGATATCCGGAGTTTTGGTTGCAATCATTGGGTGCTGGTTTAAATTACCAGCCTAGGTATAGACCATATCATGGAATTTGACAACATGAGCGTGTCAGTAGACGAGGATGTCTACCGTCTTCCATGGTAGAGGTCAAAAGAAACTTGTTAACTCTTTAAATGCTATGTCTATAATGTTGCTATAATATGTGCCATTTGAGTGAGATCGGACCGGGCCGCAATTATGGCCATAATGTTTTGCGCCTCGTTATAAGGGACCGATGATCATTGGGTTTGTTCCTGCGTCTGCCACACCAACCCTTTTGGATTTGTCCAGGCCGTTTCTGAAGTAGCGTTGCTGATCATCGCCTGGATAATGGTATTAAGACTGTGAAACAGATTATGCATATGCGGCCAGACATTGAGCGACATGGTATACGCATGAGATATATTCTCGTTCCTATGTACCTTGAAGCAAGAATGTAAATGTTAAGACGCCAGTCCCAAGAGATAAAGAAGTATGTTATGGAATGGAATCCAGTTATACATATGGCACAATAACTGTATGAATCGGTGAGAGCAAATTGTTATCCTGAATACACAATACCGAACTGGTGAATTCTGTAAGATCAGTAAGTTCGTTTATATTGGCAAGTTAACATACGTGAGCCGACTTGTAACTGTAATAAGTGACTTTGGGAGTTGAAGGATTGGCCTTTGAGTGATAACGTTATCGACCAAAGGTATAGAGGAGGGGTTCCGTTCATCTATTTTGATCATTCAGTGTTAGCTCACAAATCCGAAACTAGAGGCCAAAGAGGCAAACGACTCACAGGCGAACCACGAATGGATAATGGCTGCAATGACTTTAGTCAAGTTGGGCAAAAATCTCCGTTTGTGCGTCATTGTTTGCTTAGCTGAGCAAACTATGGCTATCTTGATCATAGATACCGAGGCCTGAAGCAAGATCGCCATTGAGATGTCAATGGATCAAAATCAAAGACATTTGTTGTTAGTGATATAAATACCATGCTTTCCCACTTCCTGCTTTGTTATTAGAAACCATCAAGATAAAACCCTTGTATTCTATAACTACTCTCTCTATTGAATTGGTGTATAATTGGAATCTAGTGGAACTGCATCAACAAGGCGCAGGATTCTGTAACCAGCTCAAGACCCTTGAACCAACCCGATATTAGCATAAATACTTGCAACGTCGACACTTTTTCAACCCGGACAACACATAATTTTCTTCAAGGACACATAAAAACATGGGCAACGCAAATATCAAGAACAGGCCAGCCCCCGGGGTTCCTTATTTCACCCCGGCCCAAGAACCTCCGGCCGGAACCCCGCTCAAGACCGATTCGGCCCCGACGCTCTTCAAGCCTCTCCGCACCCGGGGCGTTGAGCTGCAGAACCGCTTTGTCGTTTCTCCTATGTGTACTTACTCCGCCAAGGATGGTCACCTAACAGATTTTCATCTCGTTCACCTAGGCCAGTTCGCTCTTCAAGGCGCTGGCCTTGTGTTTGTTGAAGCCACTGCTGTCGAACCTCGTGGTCGTATCAGTCCCGAGGACTCTGGTTTATGGGAAGATAGCCAAATTGCTCCTCTTAAGCGTATCACAGATTTCATTCACAGCCAAAGCACCAAGGCTGCTATCCAGCTTGCTCATGTAGGACCATTTGCTTAGAAGAAACCTCAAGATTGTCGTGGACTAATAAACTCTCCAGGCTGGCAGGAAAGCAAGCACACTTGCGCCATGGATTGGCGGTACTGTAAACAAGGCACTTGCTACTAAGGAAGCCGGCGGCTGGCCAGATGATATCGTCGCACCCAGTGCCATACCGTTTGCTGAAGACTTTGGCACACCTCATGAGTTGACGACCGAGGAGATCAAGACCCTCGTGCAGAAATGGCAGGATTCTGCTATACGAGCAGTCAAGGCTGGTTTCGACGCCATTGAGATCCACGCAGCTCACGGCTACCTTTTACACCAGTTCCTCTCACCTCTATCCAACGTAGGTAGTTTAAATCCAGCCAGGAATAGTTTGTCAACTAACGTAGCTTCAGAAACGAACCGACCAGTATGGAGGCAGCTTCGAGAACCGCACCCGTCTCCTCTTTGAGATCATTGAAGCCATTCGAGCTGTTATTCCCGAAGAAATGCCCATCTGGGTGCGAATTTCTGCCACCGAGTGGATGGAATGGAATGGAGAGCCCTCTTGGGATCTCGAGAGCAGTATCCAACTCGCCAAGCAACTCCCCGCAACAGGAGTCGATGTTCTCGATATCAGCAGCGGAGGCAACTTGAAGGCGCAGAAGATCAGGGTTCACGAAACCGTCCAGACTGACCTGGCAGGCAAGATTCGCGATGCCGTTCGTGCCGATGGCAAGGAGCTTTTGATTGGAACTGTGGGCTACATTACAGATGGACCCTTTGCTCGTTCGCTTGTTCAAGAGAGTGAGGATCCTAAGGCTGATCTTGTACTTGCTGCGAGACAATTCCTAAGGGAACCTGACTTTGTTCTAAGCGCTGCTCACCAGCTGGACGTTGATGTCAAGTGGCCAATTCAATATCACCGAGCACCACCCAAGCCTCGGGGACCTCCCTTCAGGTAAATATGCGGGAGGGAGAATCCGTATAACGGTTAACTGAGGCGTTGTGAGACCATAGATAGCATTCAATACAACATGATTACGATCACAGAGCTCAGTAGTCGTCAGCTTACTTGGTCTTCTGAGCTTAGAGCCAAGACTTCAGATTAGTAGGTAGTTACATATTGGCTTCCTACCACTTTCTGAAGCAGAGCCTTGATTCTGTATTGATCAATAAGTTACGAATGGTTAGTATTTTGATGTCTCATGAGTGACAAGGGCAAGGCTATAGTGGGGCCGTAAACTGCCTTAAGTCGTGGGGCCGATGAGCTGAGTAAAGCGGCATCATGTTTCGCCTCATTCTTGTGAAACCTTTTTGTTTCTCTGATGGGAATTATTGCCACTTGTCGATGTTTGACTTAACTACGGATAAGCTGGGGTCAACATTAGTGACCTGATTTCGAGTAACTTTAGGCGGAGTCAGAAGGGCAATGGCATGAATGAGGGTTCCTGAGTGTCCTAAGATAGAACCTCAGAGCAGTATGACCATGGCTGGATTAGTCGAAGGCGAAGACGAAAGTTATGCCAAAAAAGATAGAGGCTGGATTAATAATTCCAAAGAATACCAACCAATAAGCGGATGTTGGATGCCGCCCTCAGTTAGTAGTCTTCATGCCATGTCCAACGTTAACGAGGCTGGGCTTGGCTGTGTTGGCTCTCACAGAGACGTGGCCTTTTGCCCTGAGACGAAGGTGTTGCCACATTGATCAGATACTGACCTGCAATTTCTCCAAAAGTCATCTCATTTAGCCAGGGGTTTCGAGCCTTTCGGACCATCAGATCCCGTCTTTGTTGCGACTCAATTGGGCAATTATCTCTGTACTTCCCTAATCCGTCGTTATCAGAGTTTCATGGGAATGTGGTATTTTCTGGGCAAGCAATGATTAATTGCCGAGTATGAACAGTAACAAATAACGGTTAGCCAAAGAAAAGGTGCTTTCTCATTGTGAAGTGTCTAGTATGTTTCAAATACGATCCTTTAACTACTAGGCAATTACAAAAACTTTATATCGCATTGAACAAACACACAATGCCCTCACATTCTTTGACGATCCGTGACCCATACGCAGCTCAGCGGCGGCGGTTGTCCTGCCCTGTGGACCCAAGGTCCCTACAGCAGCTGAGGGGCTCTGGCGCTTCCTGTAGGGCGGCTTTGCCCAATGACAAGCAGCTCAGGCCTATCACTATGACCTAAAATGGTTTAGAGCCCGGTAAGAAAGCCCACTAGCTTTCCGCCGCTTTGGAGGGGCCGTGCCTGTCCGTAGAGTGCTCCGGCGGTATGGACTCTGGGCTTATGCTTGATCATCAAGAGAGAGTCCAGTGCCACCAAACAAAAGGGACACTTGTTCAATTGAAAGTTGGACCCCCCGGACAGTCCCTCATCCCTCCACCTTTGGCCCGCGCAAGACTCAGCGGGAGTTGTCTCCGAGTGGGGTTGACTATTGTTAGTTGGCTCCAGCCTCTCTCGAACCATTGTACCCTCCCGTAGCTTTCTCTACAGTACGGTACATGCGGCGGCTGTGGATGTGGATGAACGTTACCTGTCCTCAAGCTCCAACTACAAAACTCTCCTCCATCTTCCCTCCACTTCCCAATCCAATTCCTCCTCCTCCTCCTTCTTTTATCTTGTCTGTCCTGTCCTGTCCTGTCCTGTCCTGTCCTGTTCAGCGAAACTCTCTTTGTGTTTTATAGGATACCCCAACAAAAAGACAGCCCATCATGCACCACAAGAAGATCGCTTGCAGCTTCATGGCTGCTCTGGCTGCCTACGCCTCTGCTGCCGACTCAGATGTTCACCAGCTGACCAAGGACACCTTCGAGGAGTTCGTTAAGTCCAACGACCTTGTCCTCGCTGAGTGTAAGCCTCCATTGACTTGTCCCTTCCACCACCTGCTAACAGCGCCTTTCTACAGTCTTTGCTCCCTGGTGTGGCCACTGCAAGGCCCTCGCCCCCGAGTATGAGGAGGCCGCTACAACCCTGAAGGAGAAGAACATCAAGCTCGCCAAGATCGACTGCACTGAGGAGTCCGACCTCTGCAGAGACCAAGGCGTCGAGGGTTACCCCACCCTCAAGGTCTTCCGTGGCCTCGAGAATGTCACTCCTTACTCTGGCCAGCGCAAGGCTGCTGGGTAAGTCACCACCTGTCATGATCAGCTGAGATTTCAACTGACCAATTTTTCAGTATCACATCCTACATGATCAAGCAGTCTCTCCCCGCTGTCTCCATCCTCACGAAGGACACCCTCGAGGAGTTCAAGACCGCCGACAAGGTTGTTGTCGTCGCTTACCTCAACGCCGATGATAAGAGCTCCAACGAGACCTTCTCCAAGCTTGCTGAAGGTCTTCGTGATACCTACCTCTTTGGCGGCGTCAATGACGCTACCGTTGCCGAGGCTGAGGGCGTCAAGGCCCCCGCCCTGGTTGTCTACAAGGCCTTCGATGAGGGCAAGAACACTTTCACCGACAAGTTTGAGGAGGATGCCATCGCCTCCTTCATTACCACCTCTGCCACCCCTCTCATCGGCGAGGTTGGCCCTGAGACCTACGCCGGCTACATGTCTGCTGGCATTCCTCTCGCTTACATCTTCGCCGAGACTCCCGAGGAGCGCAAGGAGCTTGGCGATGCCCTCAAGCCCATCGCTGAGAAGTTCAAGGGCAAGATTAACTTTGCCACCATTGACGCTAAAGCTTTCGGCGCTCACGCCGGTAACCTGAACCTCAAGGCCGACAAGTTCCCCTCTTTCGCCATTCAGGAGGTTGTCAAGAACCAGAAGTTCCCCTTCGACCAGGAGAAGAAGATCACACACGACAACATCGCCAAGTTTGTCGAGGACTTCGCCGCTGGCAAGATTGAGCCTAGCATCAAGTCCGAGCCTATCCCCGAGACCCAGGAGGGTCCCGTCACTGTTGTCGTCGCCAAGAGCTACAATGACATCGTCCTTGATGACACCAAGGATGTCTTGATTGAGTTCTACGCTCCTTGGTGCGGTCACTGCAAGGCTCTCGCCCCCAAGTACGACGACCTTGCTTCTCAGTTTGCTGCTTCCGAGTTCAAGGACAAGGTTGTCATCGCCAAGGTTGATGCTACCCAGAACGATGTCCCCGATGAGATTCAGGGATTCCCCACCATCAAGCTCTACCCCGCTGGTGCTAAGGACGCTCCCGTCACATACCAGGGCTCTCGTACTGTTGAGGACCTTGCCAACTTCATCAAGGAGAACGGCAAGTACAAGGCCGAGCTCCCCGTCAAGGAGGAGGGTACTGAGGAGGCTGCCCCCGCCGCTAGTGAGGAGAAGAAGGAGAAGAAGGAGGCCGACGAGGAGGATGTCCATGATGAACTGTAAAGAACTGATGTCAACAATAGTATTCAAAATGGGGTATATCTGAATTTTTTTGGGCGCGGGTTTTTTGGGTGCTCACATTTGATCGCACCTCATAGGTTTTAGTTTCTGTGGCAATGGGACCATTTCATGACTTGACTGCTATATTGATATCTGTCTCAACTGCACCGTGGCTCAGGTTTTTGTTTATACAGACCACATGATATGTTGTTGTGAAAATTGGGCTTGCAGTGCTCGCGACGTAGTACATGATCGTATAAATCTCCTCAATCGCCTTCCATGACCATCTCATACCCAGGTGCCGTTAGGAAATGCAAGGAGAACCATCCTCATTTCAACACGTTCACCAGAGAGCCAAAGGGGCCCATGCTGTATCGCAGTTCCAACTATTTTACACTTTTGCCTCCTTGTCTCATTCCTTCATTTATTTCTTGCCCTGTACCCTGGTCTCAAGAGCCTGGACGTAGTTGCTCAGACGTGTAACGGAGGCTTGAAGAGTCTATGAGAGCAACATTAGCATTTGGATAAGTAATTGAAATACCAAAGCAATTAAATCGGATCTTTTCTTATCGATTGCCTCTTCCTTTTTGGTTACGCACATAGATATCCTCGGTCAACAGGTCGTTGGCGGTCTTGTACTCCTTGAGGAGATAGCTGTAGGCGGCGCTGCCGGAGAGGAAGCTACCCAGAAGGAAGCCGAAGAGTCTGGTAGCAGAGTCAATAACGCCGTTTTTTTGTTAAAATGCCATTTCCATCATCACTGACCCTCCGCGGAAAGCTCCTAAGGGTTTCCTAGCAGGGAGAGGCGAATCAGCCATTCGTCGGGCAGAGGTGCTGAAGGTTCGGGTAGCGAGCGCTCGGCTGCTAGAGGAGAGGACTCTTGAGGCGAAAGACATTATTGGGATTTTGCTGGTGGTGAGAATCGGAGTATGCGATGTTTATCTCGTGATGGCAATATCGATGGGCGATGGGCGTCAGAGGTACAGTAACAGAGCTAGGTACTACCAGAGTCGGGTGCTCGGGCGGAATATTCTGAGCTCGGCAGGAATTGGAGTGTGCTGTATGAGCTTTTCCGGGTCATGATTGGCTACGTCACGACACCAACGGTCCAGTGTGGATTTTGTAGGGTCATCTTCAAGAACCATGGTCTCTGCCCTTCTCATGCTATTAAATTCTACAAGCAACAATGAACAATTTCGGGGTCATCGAGCTCGCCAGCGCAAAGAAGACTTCGGCACCAGGCTGGGCTTATGTCCCCGACAATACAATCAGTCGCCCGACTGCGCCAACCAACAGGAAGCGCGCCAGGAATATTCCAGGTCTTACGTATAGCGACTTGACGGCTCGACAAGACAACAAGGTCCGAAAGGAAGTTGAGTCTTTGGATAAAGATGGAGGAAAGGATAACACAATACCGTTGCCGGTCAAGAGTGGAAGAAGTATGCGCGAGACCCAATGTGATGTAAAGGATGGAGACTGACTTCTGGAAGCGCAAGGAAAACATACCCCTAACGTCCGCAAGATTCTACAATCGCAGAAGACATTCGGAAATCACTTGGACGATTTCCTCGCAATGCAAGCACTTGCAGAGTCCAATCCTGCGATTTCTCGATCCACTACTTCTGGCGCAACCAACAAACGGCCATCGAATAGTCGGAAAGATACTCCTTCATCCTCCAAGCCATCCCAAGAAGAAGACACAACAATGACCGACGCCGATACTCCACCTGTTCTTCCCACACCATCAAGACCTGCACCACCGAGCCACCCGGGTGACAATGACCCGCTACTTATGTCGCGTGTTCCTGATATGCCGTCCGATGAGGAGCTGCGCAAGCTTCTTTTACATTCTCCCTTAAACTATGGTGAAGTAACGGGCAAGCGGGATAATAAGTATCCTGTTAGGCCATTCTGTGAGGTCTGCGGGTATTGGGGACGTGTGAGGTGTATGAAGTGCGGAACAAGAGTCTGCGCGCTGGATTGCTTGGAGGCGCATAAGGAAGAGTGTGTCACACGCTATGGATTATGAATATTATTTGCTTCTTGCAAGTTTTTGGATGTGTTTTTGACAGGATTCAGGGCATGGATAAACAGTACGGCATGGCGTTACGGATTGATGGGTTAGAAAATGGTCTGATACCCCTGATTTACCTAGGACAAGATGGTTATTTCGAGTGAGTCGAAGTTTGACTCCGGACTTGTGTTGGGTCTTGATGCAGACTCATGAGTTTCGTTGCGTGACATCGTTCGGTCTGACAACTATCAAATTGTCGTGTGAATGAGATGAAGCACATGAAGTAGTTCTTGATATTCGGCGTACCTCTATGTAATAAGGCAGCCAATCAAGTGGAATCGCACCAAACGACAGTAAGCATATACGCGAAATCGGGATTGTTTTAAGACATTTTGTAACTATTTGATGCCGAGTCAAAATTTAAGTTATACTGAAGTGCCTACTATTCCCGTGCCCCTGCCAAAATCGCATTGACTCAAGTTCAACCCCACCTTCGTGTTTAATGCCCCTTGTGCCCCGCTATCGACAGGACAACCACTTTCAAGTACCCAACTTCTCCCACCAATTCTTCAACATCCGCTCGAGAGTTCTCAACATGTCGTCCGATCAAGCTGATGCTGCCAAGGCGGCCGAGGGCGCTTCTGAGAATAGCCTGCCTTCTCGCCCTGCTAAGCAGCCTAAGGAGAAGCAGCCCAAGGACAAGTCTGCCAAGGGTGGAAAGTCTGCTGGTCTCCAGGTTTGTGCCCCTCCTTTGACCGCGGAATACATTTGGATGCATTGCATGGCTTCACAACACTATTTCGAAATGGCTAATTGGCTACTATAGCTCCCTGAGACTCCCGAGTTCATTCAACACAGACTCGATCTCTTCGACAAGATCAAGGCTCGACAGGACGCCGAAATCGCTGGTGGGTGATCCAATCCTCCCCGCGCTTGTGTCCCTCGACCCGACCAGAATTGACTGACAAGAATCACAGCCAAGCCCCGCGAAGAAATTACCATCTTGCTCCCCAATGGAAAGGAAGAAAAGGGTACTTCATGGGAGACCACTCCCGGTGCCATCGCCAAGGGCATCTCCAAGTCTCTTTTCGAGCGCACTGTCATCGCTAGAGTTGATGGTGAGTTGTGGGATCTGACCCGACCCCTTGAGAAGAGTTGCAAGCTTGAGCTCCTGGACTTTGAACACACTGAAGGAAAGAAGGTCTTCTGGCACTCTTCTGCCCATATTCTTGGAGAGGCCGCCGAGAAACGTTTTGGATGCTATCTCTGCAACGGTCCCCCTACTGAGGACCCCCCTGGATTCTACTACGATATGGCCAACATGGGAGAGTACGTAGCACACTTCGACTGGATTGCTGGACCTCCTGCTAACACAGTCACAGGCAAGTTGTCACCGATGAGGACAAGAAGGCCCTTGAGCAGCTCTCCAACAGCATCGTCAAGCAAAAGCAGCCTTTCGAGCGTCTAGAAATGACCAAGGACGAACTCCTTGAGATGTTCAAGTACAGCAAGTACAAGGAGTATTTCATTCAACAGCGAGTTCCCGATGGCACCAAGAGTACTGTATACCGATGCGGTCCCCTGATTGATCTGTGTCGGGGACCTCATGTCCCCACCACTGGTAACATCAAGGCCTTTTCCGTTCTCAGGGTATGTAAATCGAATATATGTGAACATCAATCTCACAGCGACGAACTTAAGCTCATACCTCACAGAATTCTGCGGCCTACTGGCTTGGCGACAGCAACAACGAGTCTGTCCAGCGTATCGCCGGTATCTCATTCCCCGATAAGAAGGCCCTGGAAGAGTACAAGCACTTCCTGGCTGAGGCTGCCAAGCGCAACCACCGAAAGATCGGTACAGATCAAAAGCTCTTCTTCTTCGACGAGGCGTCTCCTGGATCTGCTTTCTTCCTGCCACATGGTGTGCGCATCTACAATGCCTTGATGGAGCTCATCAAAGGCGAGTATCAAAAACGTGGGTTTGATGAAGTCATGTCTCCCAACATGTACAAGGCGGATTTATGGAAGACATCTGGTCACTGGGGCCACTACGAGGAGAACATGTTCACCTTTGAGGTTGAGAAAGAGAAGTTTGGCTTGAAGCCCATGAACTGCCCTGGACACTGCAAGATCTTTGCCCACTCCGATGTCACTTATAAGGACCTCCCCTGGAGGATGGCTGATTTCGGTGTTCTGCACCGAAACGAGTTCTCTGGTGCTCTTTCGGGTCTTACCCGAGTCCGTCGTTTCCAACAGGACGATGCTCACATCTTCTGTACCGTGGATCAGGTATGATGGTCGCCACTAATTCTTTACGATCCTACTGACATATTCTAGATCCGAGAGGAGATTGAATCTGCTTTCGACTTCTTGAGCAGTGTTTATGGTATCTTTGGGTTCACATTCAAGCTCAAACTGTCCACCCGACCCGAGAAGTACGTCGGTGATATCGCTACCTGGGACTCCGCGGAGAAGAAGCTTGAAGAAGCTCTCAGCTCCTTCTCTGAGAAGACTGGCGCCAAGTGGGAGTTCAACCCCGGTGATGGTGCTTTCTATGGACCCAAGATCGATATTGCTCTGTTCGATGCCCTGAAGCGTGAACACCAGTGCGGTACTATGCAGCTCGACTTCAACCTGCCACGACGATTCAAGCTTCGATATGTCGCCAATAAGGGCGAGAGCGGAGTCAGTGATGGTAGCAACCCCGAGGAGGATCTCCCGGCCGGATATGCACGACCGGTCATGATTCACCGAGCCGTTCTGGGCAGCTTCGAGCGAATGTTTGGTATTCTAACTGAGCACTTTGGCGGCAAATGGCCATTCTGGCTCAGTCCCCGACAAGTCTTGGTTGTGCCTGTCATGCCTGCTGCCAACGACTATGCCAAGGAGGTTCAGCAGATCTTCCGAGCAAAGGGATTGTACAGTGATGTGGACCTGAGCAGCAACACTTTCCAGAAGAAGATCCGCACCGGTCAGCTAGAGCAGTACAACTTTATCTTTGGTAAGTCTAGGATGGAAGCTGCTGCATTGAAGGCCACTGGCTAACCAGATTGCATAGTTGTCGGCGCCGAGGAGGCCAGCTCACGCACCCTCAACATCCGTAACCGAGACGACCAGGCCACCCAGGCTAAGGGTGAGCTGGTTCCTATTGACGAAGCTCTGGAAAAGATGATTCAGCTCAAGTCTTCACGAGGACTCGTGAACAAGCTGTAAAGGGCTGTGATAGGTTTGATATGATACTGACGAGGATGGCGCGTACAGAGGGTGAAGTTAAAAGCAGAGGGTATATGAATTCACAATCAATGAAATGAGACATGTTAGATGATGACAGGCACGGGAACTAGCATGGTGAGGTAGAGTCAGGAAACAGAGAACCAAGTAGCGGTCAATGGAGACAAGAGAGCTTCTTGAACAAGCTTGTGGTTGATTGGTGTCAGAACCCACGGGATGAACTCATAGTCGCAGGCTAATGAAGGGAGTTTGATGTGACAAGCAGGACGTGAGGCCAGAAGAGCGGCAGCATGCATCCTGATGTTTCGGAGTGCCCAGTCAATGAAATTGAAGGGAATTGGCAATAGAAAGATAGGCTATCCAGTACGATCACTGCCTAGCCAATATCACAAGCCAGAGCGGACTTCACATCAATCGGGCAGTGCAAGTGCGAGTCTGAGATCCACAATAGAAGCCTTTTTAGCTTCGTGTCGAGAAGAGGAGACATGGAGAATATGAGAAATGACGATCAGTCAAAGGTTGGGCAGGGAGAAACCCGGACAAGCCGTGTTTTCCTCGAGTCTGAGAATTTTGTTTGCCTCATTGTGTAACATGACAACAGCTGTTGAAAGAAGTTGATGGCCCCGATTTCAAGCCACTTTTTGGTGCGAGGATTGTAATGGCTTGAATTGGGAGAGTTGAGGTGCCAGAAGTTGCTTTTTTGTGTGAATGACAAATAGGAGCAATTGGATAAGATGTACAAGTTTTCCAGCATATTGAACTACGACATTACTCTGAGATTGGGACTTTGCTGAGCATGTCATTTGAGTCATAGAATATTATGTCCAAGGTAGATCCGGTTGAGTTACAAGATATACATCAGTATTCACAGTCGATTCCAGGCAACGAAAGCTCAGCAAGCCACCGGACATGTCTGCTATCGCAAGAAAAGGATGATCGGGTTTATTCGCCGGTGAAAAATGGCGTCGAGTGAAAGTGGGTAAAACATGATGCATCACTTCTGATATAAAAAGAAAATACAGGACCCACGAAGCCGGTGAGAGTAGAGAGAGACGATTGTGAGCTAGTAAACGCACGAACAAATAGCCATTTTGAGGGTCGACCGAAGGGAGATGAGGCGGTGCGTCAAAAAATAGTCACGGGATGGTTTATGATGTATCAAATTTGGATGCCAGCCAGCGGATGAGTGAGTTCTTTAGTGTATGGTGATGGGAGCAGTGATGATAGGGCGTAAAAGTGCCGGGCAACTATTTTAGCAGTTGGAGATAAAATGTAAGACGTTACTATGACAAAAGACCAGGCTATTGACATGTGAATTTTAAGGTGGCAGCATGGGTTTGATCAGTTTGTTGATGTTTGATGCTTGGTGATAGATCAAGTGGAGTGGAGTCTTGTAAGAGACATCCACCAGCCATGCAGGGAAAAGAGCAAGACATGCTTATAACTATAGTGAGAACAGAACTGAGATGACACACACAGAGTTTGACTCTAAGTGTACGAGTCATTAATCATTGCCGTCCTTAGTCTTGCTCGGAGCTTTTCGAATTTGTGACGAACAAAAATGTCCTCATCAAGGTAACCTGAGCTGCATCTATAACCACGACAGGAAAAGACTACCCACATATGACCTGGCTTGGCAACCAAATACCTGCTCGGTCAGATCCGCCTGCAACTCTACAGTAACATTCAGGTGGGAAGCAGGGCGTCACGTCTTTTTGTCTCTGTGTGCTACGTCAAAGCATTGCGGTGTTTTGCTTTGCTGAGTTCCAGGTTCGTGGGATTGCGTGTGTACATTCCACACTGAAGGGCTACATTGACGGTACATTGGATGGGGGTTTATGGTTCTGGTGGGTGGTACAAGGAGATGAGACAGCGCCGATACCAATGAGGTGAGCTTGTCTATTAGCTTGGCAAGTTAGTGTGTTGTACTCAAGATGTAATATGGCGTAGTATTCCGTTGTCAAGCATATATGTATGTATGTATTTTATGTGGAAGCTGGTCTGGTGACATTCAAGGTGCAACGGTTATCCGGATAGTTAAGTAAAGTTAGGTTGAGCTACTAAACCTAGCTCAGAGAACAAACAAACAACATGGGGGTCCGTGTTCTGAGACAGTGACGGTCAATAAGCTGTAAGGTATGCAACAGAAGGCCTCATTTATTTTCTGTTCTGACTGGTCAGTGGTCAGTTCAGGCCGGTCAAGGATTTCTTACAGTAGCCTAGTTCAGTGCAAGACATGGAGGTCCCTCCGAAACCCCCCCATTTGTTGCATCTCAGGAGTAGAGAACATAACTATATGATGATGTGGGTTTAGCGTCTCTCGTGGCATAAAAGTCCCTGAAATATTTATTTGTCCGTTTGACATTGGCCTTGAGTATTGAACTTGGGGTGACACAGAACATCGTATGCTCATGCTGTTTCACCAGGGATATAGGTTGTATTACGCGAAGATCTCAAGTGATCCAAGCTGGCCAAGTTTGCGAGGATACAATGGATTGATCAAGGTTTTCTATGGTCAGGTTAGGGTTACACAAGAAGCAGGCTGTGGTCGGCATGGAATAAATAGTCTATTATTACCATCAGTTCGAGTGATATATGTAAGCAGAACTCTCCTGATATGGATATGGGGGCATTGGCCGCCACAACTTGTATCTGCAGGTCGCTCGGTGTGGACAGATGTTGCAGATGCGTTGTCGTACCGTGGGTATCCTATTACCAAGAGTGATATATATCAAGTCCACAAGACCTGCTTGGTTTTTTCACCCATTCCTATATTGGATAATATACGGATCGTCGATATAGTCTGCATTTAGCTATAAGCAGAGAGTCAACAAACACCTATACATAAAAGCTAAAAGCTGGATAAAACCTCAACCGAGTATGATGATTGAAGATCGGGTTGCATTCTCCTTTCAATGCCCCTGTCACTGTTGGTCAAGGCCCCCAGATCCATGCAATTCATGTCTGCATGCATCCATCTCTCAATCGGGCGACTTGAATGCTGGGGAGCCAGACAGACGTTTTCAAGGATAGAGAAAGAGAGGCATCATTGGTTCTAAACGAAGAAAGGTATTGTGTGTGGGCATGATTATGATAATACTGCGATAGCCTGATAGCAAGGACAAGGGGTTCAGCATTGAGGATTTCAATATCCTCGCTGATAGAGATTGTACTGTATATAATGGCTTGAGTATGAATAGAGGAGAGTTGTCGAGTAACTGCTACAGTACCTCTTTGATCTGGCTGCCGCGCGCCAACCCGCCCCCTCAGCCGCTCCCGCCCATCGTTCAGATCGTTGACTAGCGGCCGTCTGTGCTGAGAATGAGGGTGAGGATACGGCTAAAGTACGGAGGCACTTGTGAGGGTTGCATTACTCGTCCCATTCATTTTGTCTCTGGTCTTTGACAAGAGGGCACGGCCATGGTTTACTGGTGACAACTGATAAGTAGTACCTATCAATTCGAGTCAGTTGCTGTTTTATGTATGCATCAAACACAGTTTTTGCTACACATGCTACTATCCTAGCATAACCGGCGTTGGGAAAAGGAAAAGAAAAAAATAAATCTAGCAGAAGTTAAGTTGAAATAGCCAGTAATTCTCGGCTCTCCAACAACCCTGTTCTTCTCATCCCATATCCATGGGTCTTTCCCCTCAATCTAATAACGCATTACGGCGCCAGCACATCTCCACTACCTAACTACCTACAATACACTCACTATACCAGCTGTATACACCCTGCATTTTCGCCCAACAATCACCCGCCAAATCTTGATATTAACAGCAAAAACGAAAGAGGCGCCAGGCTGATATCTCATTGGCATCCAACACATACGGCATGGCTTATGATGAAACAAGGAACCTCCAGTCCCTACCTAACCCACGGCTATTCCCGGAGACCTTCAGTGATCAACCCCCTGTCTCCTGTCCTTGTCCGCGTCCCCGAATGCTAAATGCGGACAGCCACTTTAGGTTCTCTAGCTGACCCAGAGCCCACCTTAGTCTCTTAGAGGTATCTACTGCGTCGAGTTTCATCTATCATGTTAACCTCGAGTATCTCATATTCGACCAAACAATATGGCATTCCCTCCACAACAAAACAAATCGTTCGATCTTATACCGCCCATTCTCACACATGACTCTGCTTCGCCGCAGTCTAACTAACCCTTGCTTAGACCTTCTTCTTTGCTTGCCTGGTCCAGTTCTTGTCCTGTCCTTGCCCGTCGCACCCTGACCGATATGGGCGTTTGCTCACTTGCACCCTTGCTAGCATTACGCCTCGCATGTACTCGACGTAGACCACAGTTCATAGTCTTTCAATAATACAATAATACACGATATCCGCTCCTCGAGTTCAGCCCCCCTCCCGTCAATCTCGACACTACCAACCGTTTGACGCCAAAACAAGGCCCCAACCACAGCTTACCGCGCTATTTCACCTTAGTATAACACGATCTGCAACCCACTCCCACTGCTAAACGGACTGCCCATCGCTCTAAACTGGACCGACCCCTCCCATCCCTCCATTGTCCATCTTGCAGCGTACTAAATCAGAGACATTTCCGTCTCTTGTCTCTACCAAAAGCAAGCAATCGCCAATCTGCTAGACCGCCAGCGCGCCTCTAGCACGCGAGCGACCCAAAGACAAAGTCGGAGCCAAAGCTCAAGCCTGTTTGGTCTCTTCAGCCCCCCTTTTGGAGCTTGCCCGTATGCAGAAGTCGTCTGTTCTGCTTCGGCCGCCTTGTAGAAAACCTTCGGCTTTCCCCTTCGCTCCGTCGCGGAGCTGGACCTTGGCCTCACGATGCGCCGCGCCGCCCTTAATAAGTCGAAGAGTCGCCTACGAGAAAACCCTCCGCCGGCTGCAAATACAACCGCCTCTATTGCTAATTCATCCGTGAATGTCGTTGAGTCTTTCATACGGGATGAGGGTCTCGAGTCTGAGCATCGTCAACTTGCCGAATCTCTCACTACCAGCGACGCCTCTTATAATAACTTTAACGGCTATTCACAATCGCATACTGGCCAGCCCCAATATAATTCAAGTCTCCTGCCCACTATAGAGCAATCATATAACGTCTCTGAATCCGCAACCGATTCGTTCATGATAGATGCGTTCCCCGCCGACGTCGATACCATCTCCGCTACCGCTATTACTATCGCCGCCACCAAAACACCCTCTTTCACGATAGTGACCGACGGTTCTCCCACCGCAATCGCCACCGAACTCTCAAACCAGGACAACCACGACCACTTCACGTCTAATACCTATACCGATACCTACAATTCTGAATCAGAATCCTCCGAGCTCGAGTCCGACCTAATTCAAGACCACCAGGACGGCATTGATATTGACTTGGAAACTTCCATTTCCCCTCCTCTTTTGGACGATCACTGGACACCTCCCACACATCTCGACTTGGACCCTGACTACGTACCCCATTACCACGACCTGGATTATGATATCGATATGAGCGATAGCGAAGGTGGCGCTCCTCTGGACGACACATTAGACGAACTTGAACACCTAACAGACGACCAATCTATTCTCTCCGAGGGGGATAATGATGGTTCACCCCCTGTCGATAATTCAACCAACTATCTCTCACAAACCCTCTTCTATCCACCCACCATAGTTGACACCGACTTGACCATGAATGCCGCTCCCCCTCCTGCGCTATGGGGTGCTGCCCCGGACGAAGACACGGCTGCGTTAGAGGATATTGTACCTCCTTTGCCAGCGGGGCTTCCCGGCCTATCGCTACTTAGTAACCCCAACCCGACTCTGCTTGGGTCTGAGAACATGTGCCTGTTTGGCTTTTTGAGCCACTGGGCATACCAAGCTCGTCCAGCTTCCTCTCGATCCGCCTCTCGGGTGAATGCACCCTGTCCGGAAGGTATTAGGCGTCAAGCAGATACACACGTTCGCGAGGTTCGGTATGAGGACCTCCACGGTGACGGCTACGATATGCAAGGCTTGGATTGGAAGTCAATGAACACAACCAGGAAGTATGCACGACAAATGCGATGTGCCACTTTCAAGAATTATGTCAATAAGCAAGGCTCAGATAGATGGAGCGTAAGTGTCAAGTTGCTTTTGGTCGAGTGATCACAGCTGACCTGAATTTAGCCTCATATGCTTGACGTAGATATCCCTCCGTCTCAGAGCTTCATGAGATTCAAGAGGTTCCTCATCCGTCAAGATGTCTATCTTGCTCATTTTCAGCTGCGGAGCCTCCTAGCATGTCCGTCAATCTCACAAGCCTACTATCCTAGCAGCAGAGGAATCAATCGCATCAACCCGGTCACAGGAAAGACAGAGCTCGTATTTCAAAACAGTCACATCCACGGTCTCGGGGCGCTCATTTCTACCCTCGATGCAAACCATGGAGCCATGTTTGCAGGAACCTTCAATGGCGAATACTACCTCAAAAGCCTGGACTCTGAAGACAAGAATGACTTTGCAGAGGGTGTCATTACTCCAAATATGGGGGGTATCACCAACCATGTCCAGATATACCAACACCGGCAGTCGTCTGGCCCTGTTGCAGCCATTTCGAGTAACGACCAGGGATTCCGCCTTCTAGACCTCTCTACACAGCAGTTCTTGATGCAGAGCAGATATCGATTCCCGCTCAATTGTTCGCGTATTTCACCTGATGGCCGCTTGAGAGTCATGGTAGGAGACGACTTCAAAGCACTGATTACCAACGCCGATACCAATGAGATCCAGCAAGAATTATCCGGGCACCGCGACTATGGCTTTGCATGCGATTGGTCCGATGATGGTTGGACAGTAGCCACCGGTTTCCAGGACAAGGGTGTCAAGATCTGGGACGCTCGCCGTTGGTGTGACTCGAGGGGTGTGAGTAAACCGCTGTGCACTATCAGGTCCGAGATGGCTGGTGTGAGAAACCTGCGCTTCTCTCCCGTTGGCAGTGGTGAGAAGGTGCTCGTTGCTGCCGAGGAGGCTGATTTTGTCAACATTATCGATGCCCAGACTTTTGCCAAGAAGCAGACGGTTGATTTCTTTGGTGAGATTGGCGGCGTTGCTTTTACCAACGACGGACAGGATCTCAATGTTCTGGCAAGTGACGCTCATCGTGGAGGTCTTCTCCAGCTTGAACGATGTGGTCGTGGCCCTGAACCCTTTTTCCAAAATTCCTGGCGCCGTTATCACAATCGTGATGCCGACCAATGGCGCCGCCAAGTCAATGATCTTTCACACCTTGGTGAAACTTACCGTCGAAATTCAATCTCGACGGACGCCTTACCAATCTTCTAAATGATCCCTTCTCTTTGTACCCGACACACGAAGCGTTTTCGTTGGTCTCGGGTATTATCTTCATGTTTGCTTGACCTCGCCGGTCATTCTCATTCACTCGGAGGAGTATCTTTCTCCTTATCATTATACCCTTTTTGTTCTTGCTTATCATTTCATGGTTTGTTGAGAGACTACCATTAACCATTTACAACACGTCACCTTTATCCGGGCGGTGATGGTTTAATTGAGGGCATAAGCAACACGGTCCTTACCTTCAGAGATATTCATCATGGGCTATTCATCTTTTTTCTTACTTTTATCATCATCATTATCCTGGGGGCTCATGGCTGAGCCCGGTCAGTTTGGAAGAATATAGATATTAGGGCATCGGCAACGGGATCTTCATTTGTTGGGGACATGGAACACATAATCATTGAGCCTTGAGGTTTGAGTTTTATTACCTTGTGACTAGGAAAAGTCTAGATTTTTGAGCAAGTTTTGGGACTTAAGAAGCGGAGTATAAGTCAGATGTATATCTACGTAGTTTGCAAAGATGATATTAAATGACCACCTACCCGATCTGAGTTTCTATAGCCTGCATGTCCTCTCCATTTCCGTGGTGGTTACACGCCACATCTATTTTGGTGGCAATATCAACGTACAAGGCGTCTTCCACACATTCAGATCTGAGACACATATGAACATCGTAAAGAACCGGACGATGGCTGATAAAAGTGCAGCCTCCGAGACATGTGAGTTTCGTCGCCATTCCAGATATGCCATGTCTTACCTATCTCTTGACCACTAGAATATTGGTAAATTCTGTACATGTGCCAAGTTGAATGCTGTGATGAAATTGTGATTGCTTCACATGTAACAGACTACAAGAGTAGTTTATTGAGCGATTCTGCCCTAGCATGACTCAGTGCTACGGCTTGTTTGCTCGATGTTCCTCGTATATTTGTATTAACGCTTTCAGATGAGTTAGTAAAGAGAACAAAAATGTAGCACCGATAGTTTCTTGGTGTATGAGTCACAGCTGTAACATGACGTTGCCACTTTGGAAACAACATCCTGCTCCGAGTCTTCGAGCATGTCACCGAGACAATCGTCAAGTGCGAGTGTCTCACTCATCCAATCGCTGATACTATTGGCGCTTTAATGGCTGTCATGATGCAGCACTAAGCAAACGCTTTGCTTTTGTTTATGATATGTTAGGTAACGTCAATTGTAAAAGCGTGGGATGTCTGTTATCAGTTCATCAGTAGTTAGGAAGAGATGACTCTGTTGCAGATTATCTATACAAATTCATGAGACATCACACATTGCGACTCAAGATATACACTAGTGAATTACAGCATTATGAAGCAGAGGCTGAATGACAACCCGGCTATAGTATAGATCATACATACAGATCATCTCGCCCCCAAAAAAAGGCTTTCGCTTTCCCCGTCGCTCAAGAGCCGTAAAGACGCGTGTACCGTAAAGAAGTGTTGCTGCAAATAACACATATGGAAAAATGAAACAGTAACAAGAGTTCACATGTCGATTGAACAGTGGAAGTAAAACAGATTTCATCAAGAAGGTCGTCCTCGGCCGCCCGACCTGATTCGTTCCCTCGACCTATTGCGCTCATGCACGCGCAACAATGCATTGCCCCCTGAGGCGGATGTCTGGAGTTGACCTGAGAGAAAGAAGACCGTCGGCGTTCGGACTCCCCTCCCGAAGGCTCTTGTTGGATGTCTATGATGTGATTTACCGCATGGACGGTGTCGAAAAAAGAGAAGAGGGCTGCAGGAGGAAGAAAGAAGAAGTGAATGGCCGGGCGGCGTTGGTCATAGATTATGTACAACATTCAGCATGCTCCGAAGATTGAATCGTACAAAGGACGCTTGGGCATGCCGCAATCAGAACTGGAGTCTCCAAGGCGGCTTAGTAGCCGATGAAAGATGAGGCGCAACCCCAGCTTTGCTCACAGTTACAAGCACCAGGCTCCTTCCAGAGATCGTCCTCGAAGGAGAAGAAGACGGTCTTGTCACCGCAGCTCTCACGGATGGACTTGATAGCCTTGGCCTGCTCAGACTTGCCAGGGCAAGCGGCGCCGTTGCAGTTACCGCTTGAGGGCCAACCGCACTCCAGGTTGATAACATCGTTGCCCTTGCAGATACCACGAAGGATCTCAAGCTGACCAGCAACGAACTCGCCAGCCATATCAGCAGAGGTTTGGAAGTTGAAGTAAGGGTGGATGTTGGCACCGGTGACATCGACGATATCGCAAATAGCGCCCTGGACATCCTCACGCTCCCAGATATCGAGGGTCTCGGCGATGGTGTAAGGGCCGTTATAACCAGAGCACTTCTCCTTGACAATGGTGATAAGCTCCTTGAGTTGCTGGGGAGAACAGTACTTGTTCATGATAGCCTCGTTACCAACGGTGAAAAGCTTGACCTGATCCCACTGAGCCCACTCAGCGTAAGCATCAACCTGAGCCTTAATCTCGGGGGTCTCGTAAGTGCAGCCAGATGCCTTGACAAAAACACCGACGATCATGTCAATGCCGTGCTTCTTGCAAGCGGGAGCAACAGTCTTCAGGGTATCGCAATCAGTAGAGTAAGATCGGATAATCTGGAAACCAGCCTGCTTGAGGGCAGCAATATCCTTGTCGACCTGGTCGGCACCCTTGCATTTGCCAGTAGAGGCGACGTAGGGGGTGTATGTGATTCCATAGTGGTCGTTTCCACCCTTCAGGTTGCCGGGGCTGGAAGGCTTCTTGGGGGCCTTGGGCTTAGGAGCCTCGGAGGGCTTCTCGTAGACGGGCTTGGTGGAAACAGGAGTCTCGGGCACAGAGTAAACAGGGATCTCGGGCTTCTTCGAAGTTTCAGGGACCTTGCTGGGAACCTCATAGACAGGCTTGGTAGGCTTCTCCTGCTGGGTAACCTCAGGCTTGGGCTTAGGGGCCTCGTAGACGGGCTTAGTCTCCTTGGGAGGCTGGGGCTTAGGAGCCTCAGGGACCTTGGTGGTAGCAGGAACACCAGACTGAGAATAAGGGCAGACGTAGACGTAATCGGTCTCGGTGACGGTAACAACTTGCTCGGGAGCAGTGTAAGTACCAGGGGCGTAGCTGGTAGGGACCGGGTAGACGATGACGGTCTCTTCCTCGCAAGTCTTGGTGATAGGAGCAATGGTGTAAGTGCCAGCAGAGGGGCAGACATAGGTGGTGGTCTCAATGACACTGGTAACGACACCCTCGTGCTCGGTCTCCTTGGCGTAGGGGCAAGTGACGGTGGTGGCAGTCTCAACGATGGTGGTGACACCTCCCATGGTGTGAGTTCCAGCAGGGACCTTGGTGGTCTCACCAACGCAGACTGTGGTAGACTCAGTCACGGTCATGGTGGTGGCAGGGAAGGTGTAAGTGCCAGGAGTAGGGCACTTGTACTCCTCTGGGGTCGGGACGGGGACGAAAGGGACGACCTTGGTGGTGGTGGGAGCAACGGGCTTGGGAGCCTCGTAGGTAGGAACCTCATGGACAGTGGTTGGCTTGGGCTTAGCAGCCTCATGAGTGGTGACAGCCTCCTTGGTGGGCTTGGGAGCAGAAGGAGGGTTAGGGACAACTGAATCAGCAATTAGTATGTATCCCCTCAAAAGAATTCGAATATGAAAACATACGAGTGGGCTCGCCATAGTAGGTGGTCCAGATGGTGGTGCAGGTAGGAACGCAAACCTCTCCACCACGTCGGAACATCTCATGGGCGCGGCGGTGGTGAGGGTAAGCGGCCTGAGCACCAGTGGCCATGGCCGCAACAGCGGCAGCAGCAAGTCCTCCCTTCATATTGCAAAAATAAGCTCCGAAAAGTATGGTACGTAAATGCAAGAGTTGTAGTTGGCGTAGGAAACGAATGCCCGCTAAAAGAGTGAAGCGGTTAATGGGAATAGAGGGAAACGAGAGGACGAAAGCGAAAATTAACGAGATGCTCTCTAGATTCGCGAAAGATGGAACCGTGAGGGAAAGGAAAAGCAGAAGAAGAGGAGGAGAGCGGCATATTATGAGCAGATCGACTGTTATTGCCTCTACATGCAACCCGGTCCGTTTTGCCTTGGCTGCAGTGCCCAGGTGGTCATGGCATTGACAAAGGATGGCCCTAGTCAAGAACAGCGGTTTAGATGGTACCTGGCATGATGAACGATAGCGGCGTCTTAGCGGCCAAAACTCAGGTATCCGTCTGTGCCAGGCCAGTCCCCATCTGGCCTGTGCCTCATGAAATGAGCTGGGGTGCCCGTCACCCAGTCCCCAAACGTGAACCATTGTTGGTGCAATATGTCTATCATTGCCTTGACAGCGCTAAAAACCCCAGCATTTGGCCGGGGTTGTGGACGAAAAGGAGAACGCTGTGGAGCACGGGGCACGATGCAATCTCGTGGGTTCAACCAGCCCCAGGGGCATTTGCTCACGTTGTCGACGCGATGCCTCTCTCAAATAAGGTGGTTTAGGGGGTTCGAGGGTTCGAGGCCAATCGGCTAGCTGGGCGGTCAGGGTTTCCGCTATTGAGAGAAGCTGTGGTGAAGAGGAAGCGATATTAGTCCAAGGAAGAGGCTTCTCTGACCGTTGGTTGGTCACTTGACTATTCACAAGGGGAATTTGAGATGAGTTGGCCTCGATTAAGATGTGCGATTGATGTGAGCGTGCGGGAGATGAGCTTTCGAGTTGCACATCATGCTTAGAATAGCCTTTGGCATCTCCATCGTTAGTTTCTTCTCAGTTCAGCACCCTAGATATCGCTTTGTATGGCTTCCAAGGCTCCATCCATACAATGATCCTCATATCGTGCCGACTCTTGACTTTGTTGCCTTTCAATTCAGTCGGTTCATCGGCGAGTGGGGTCAAGAGATTGTTCCTGCGTCTGCCATGGTCCCCCAATTTACCCTAGCGGAGGTGGCTTCGCGCTTGTGGGCCCAGGGGTTTTCGTTCAAGTTTGTTTTATTGACGCCTGGCGACTCGTCTTGTCGCTGTGTCGTCAACTTTCTCTAAGCCTTTGGCGTAATTAACATCTGACTTGTGTCAACAACGGGGCCATCATTTGCTGTCTCAAAGCCCTCCCAAGGCATAACACACATCTTGCAGCCTCCATATGCGGGGAATTAGTAACCCGAGGAAGTCGGGGCAAAAGCTTGTCGGTCGGGTCTTCGCTGGTTGAAACAGCTAGACTCAATGTCGGGACCCAGTCTTATGATTGCACTTCGTATTCACCGTCACGTCGCACGGCAATTTATCTTGCTAAAGTAGCTCTAGCCCTGCGAGCTTTTGATGGATTGTATTCTGTGATGAGAGCGTCAGTTGACAACTGACACCTATGCATGATGACTGATGTTTCCGTGTCTAGACTTGGTCTGCTATATGTGTAAGACTCTAGGTCAATGGCAGCCCCTGTAGGGGATTTGCAATTGTTGATCAATCGAAATCATCTCTTGCTCAAATGAAGTGAATCTCGCGCGCTTCTTGGCTCTAAGCCGTCGTTGATTAGGCTATGCTCGGCAGCAGGGTGCCCTTCCAATTAAAGAAGGTCTTTATCACAAGACGTCTCTCAAAATGGAACTACTCACCATTAGCTAGTTCCGAGCTGAATTGATTGTCGGCTTGGATTACTGCCAATAATAGTAGCGAATTCCATGCCTTGTAAGTCGAGCCCCTTTTGCTGCTTACGACAAGGCAGTGGTCACTAGCGGACAAGCACAAATGCTACATCTTGGTGATGGCTTCATCTTGATTTATTCGACGAGTAATTTTACAATTCCAAGTTGCTACCAATGTCGAGAGATGAGTTGGCTCCTGGTCAAATGGAATGAAATGCATGACTGATAGACTTGAATTAAAGTGGAAAGAGTTATGTCATGTGACATCGCGATTGTGGAAGTCACCACACGCAATGGTAAAATTTTTAGCCTCACGTCCCGTTGGTTCCTGTGAATCTAAAGTGCAATACCTTGATACAGGGTATTTTATCAAATACTGCAAAAATGCTACGGTCAGCAGGTCGTCCGTACGTTTGCTGGCGGTGTCTTTCGAAAAGCCCTAATGGATTGCGGTCGTCCTTTTCTTCTCTGCACTCCTTGAAAGGACGACATAACGTACGTTTGTTCATCTCATATTGTATCGAAGAATCCCAAGCACTAACAAGATCTAAGTACTCTACCTCAACCGAGAACCGCCCTCAAGGTTCTTTTGGCAAGACACACATTCCCACATCTCTTCCTAAAATCCCTCCTGCCGTAGACAAGAGGCCAATTCGGGAAAGGTTGCAAGAATGGGTCGCCATCAACGATCCTGAGAGGGAGGTTATTCCAATCGTTCCAGATCTAACATTCTGGAACAGCGTGACAAACAGCAGCACACGACCTCAATCTACTGGCTCAACCGAATTAGATAATTTCAAGTCTGATCCAGTGGGTATGGTAGATACAGTTGACCATATCACCGAGGAGGATGCTGAAGTTGCTATTGTTGGACACAAGGCCCACGCTCCCGGCGATCTTGTTGAAATGAAGCAGCCCGGCTCACGAACGCCCTTGTTTGGCGTATACTTGGGATACTTCGGCGAAAGGTATCACTTCTATACTAATACTGGCAGATGGGTTATCAGCATGGGTTTCTCTGCGCTCTTTTCTGTGTCTAAGTTTGTCGCCACCAACGAGCTGCGCCCAATTCTTGCTTTGATCCCTCCTAATGCCACGGCGGATGAGTACGAAGACTTACGCAAACGTGATAAGGGTCCCGGACGGGATGTCGGTGCTCATCTGATCAAGAAAATGAAGTGGTTCATGTCGGAAGCGGATGAGGCCTTCCAGACAAGTCTCAACAGTCTGGACAGAGCAAGATCTCTGGTATCTGACGGGAAAAGGACCAAGTATCTGAGCCTGTTTGAGCTGGCTGATCTGTTGCTACCCGAGTCACTCAAAAAGGACGGCACATTTCCTCCTCCTGTTTTATATGCAGTTCATACAGCGCTCTTGCGCAACGACTTTGTCTTTCGGCCGCTAAGCCCTTCAGCTGACTGCCATCGAAAAGACCATCTTTTCGAAATCTTTCCGTATCAGGATTTTATGATGATCAATCGTGTTGCTCTCATGATTCGCGAATATATTCACATCATGGCAAAGACGTCAGGAAACATGATGTCGTCTGATCTGTCGAATACGGCATTTGGTACTTTCATTCTGAAGGCAAGAAAAGTCGTTCTTGCCAACAGAGAAAAGCGCACGTGGACACCTTATGGAATTCTTGCTCCTACTGCAGGGGTAACGATTGAAACCGGTGAATGGTCCAGAAAGCACATGGAGTTCATTCGGTTTCTTGAGTGGTGGGCAAGCTACGACCTGTTCGACGATTCCTCGCACTTCCACGCAGATGGCTCTCTTATTCTCCGAGCTTTGGATCTTTATGAAGATACTGATCTGAATCAGAGTTGTGCCTGGACATTCCTACAAGAGTTGGGGATGATTCCACCTTGGGAAATACCATCCCGCTATAGAGTCCGTTTCCCAGAAGTCAAGATTCAGAGTGGGGGCGGCCTTGTTCGAGAGACCCCAGACAGGATCGAGGACTCGACTCGGCCAGACGTGGCGGAGGGTGCCAGAAGAGACTGGGCCGACGCCCATGTCTTCTGTATCGATGCTCCTTCAACAGTACTCATCGACGATGGCATATCTTTGGAACGAACAGACAAGCCTGATGAGTTCTGGATTCATGTGCATACGGCCGATCCAGCATCTGGAATTCGACCCAACTCTGAGTTGGGCAGGTTTCTCGAGCTGATCCCTGAGAACATCTACCTTCCCGGTCACTTTCAGGCCATGCTTCCAAACGATCTCGGTCTGGACAATTCAGGGGACTACAAGTCGACAAGCTTGGTTGAACAATACTCTCTTGCCAATGGTCGGCCGGCACTCACATTTAGCGCGAAGATTAACGAGGACGGAGATATGCTAGAATACAAGATCGAGCCGGGGACTTTGCGCAATGTCAAATATCTGGATCCAAGAGACGTTGCTGAGTTTTGTAACGACCTTCCATCTCCTCCAGCCTCTGACCAGACCCTTGTCGTTGGTCATCCACCCAAGAATTTGGACATGGCGCCAAACCGGCCCATGATGTCAGCTCGGGATTTGGATGACAGGAGCAAGGAGGATCTTCTGACCCTTCACCGTCTGTCTCAAGCTCTCAAGGGAAAGCGTCTCGAGAAGGGGGCCTGGCCAATCTTTCTGCCAGGCGTTTCCATCACGGTGGCTTTCGAAGATATCCCAATGCAACAAGAAGAAGGAACCAAGGTCTTGCCAGCTGATCCCTACATCAAGGTCGGCTATGATGCATTCAACGGTGCCTCTGTGGTGACTAATACTATGGTGCTTGCCGGTGAGATTGCGGCTCGGTGGAGCTCTGACCGTCAAATTCCTCTCCCCTACCGACGAGACGCCGAATCGAAGAACAAGACCAAGCTCCTCGAATACGCCACCAAGGAGCTTTACCCTCTACTTGAGAAGGGTATCTCCCCATCAGGAGCACAACGTCAGGAGTTAACACGCTTGACCGGCGGCATTGAGATGTCGACAGAACCCGGCCCTTACTTCATGCTCGGTCTGGATATGTATGCCAAAGCCACTTCTCCTCTTCGCCGCTTCTCCGACCTCATTGTCCACTGGCAAATTCACGCAGCACTGGCACATGAGCGCATGGTCAACCGCAGGATAGACCCGCAGACTGATGACCTGAATGACATACTGCCGTTCACCGCGGAGACACTCCCTAACACACTCTCACTGCTGCGCATGCGCGAGAGAATGGCCCGGACCTTGTCTCGAGGCACTCAAGAGTGGATGCTCATGGCGCTCGTGCGGGCCTGGCAGTTTGAAAGGACAGCACCGAAGCGCTTGAGTTTCACAGTTGATGCTCGCTGGAAGCAAGGCGTGTCCGGCCGGATAGACCTTTTCGATTTGTCGGCTATCTTATCCGTTGACGGCATCGATGGCCTCGTGCTCCTCAAGGACATTAAAGTGGGCGACAAGTTTGACGTTGAGCTGGCAGACATCAACGTTCACGCTCGCAGCATCTTCGTCAAAGCGCTCCAGTACTATCCAAACACCCGGGCATAATTACATGACGTTAGCCAGCCGGCACGTTCCCCGGACGCCCCGGCCCTGGCCCTGGCCTCGTGAGCTGCGCCCCAGGGTATTCTTTGGTCTTCTCGAACGTTGGGGTGGAAAGGAACACTAAGTTTGAGCGTCACCGCCTTAATGGCGAAATCATGGCTTGCAGCATCGTGAGTGAGATTGGCGGTGTTTCTGTTTCGCATCTCTTGACTTTATCCCCATGCTTCAAATATTTCTCCGCCTTTTTTGCAATGGCTCGCAGCAATTAGCCATCGACTGACGTGAAGTCACTCATCTCTCCCCCGCATTTTCACACATCCCATCGTGTCACCCCTTGCGTCTAAAAAAACATGGGGTTTCCTTCTAAAGGATTGATTGACAGAACCCTGACGTGGTCCTTGAGAGCGCTGCGCTAGAAATGCACTGTATAATACCCATTTCAGGGGAGGTAGAGCTCAATGATAGATCTCCCCTTGCCTCATGTGCGTCACTTGTATTATACCTGTACCATATTTTTACATGACCAACACAAATTTACGATAGCTTTGAAAATCAAAAGCATGAGATGTACAGTAGATCATCAATTTATAGAACCACCAATTACCAAACACCCATCGATGCCAATGTCGCATGTCGCAAGTGACCATCGACGTGACCATCGATGGGATGTCTTGCTCTACTGTAGGACATATAAGCAACACCATATCCTCGGCTAATAACCTCAGAGACACTCACACGTCCTTTCAAACGGCCCCTATCCCTGTCGAAACACCCCATATCACGAATTACAGCGTCTTTTGGCAGAATTAACACTTTGGGGCACTTCGTTAGGGCACGTGGAATGAGGTCACGCGCCCCGAGAGAACAGACCAGGCCGTGTTCTGTTTCCCCAACAATTTAACTGCTTTGCATCTCAATTGGTGATCGACATAAGCGAGGCGTTGATTGGGCCGTTTCGTAACCTGCGTTTGAGATGTGGCAAAGTCGAATTCTGTCTGCAAGAGGTAAAGGCTAGAAAAACTAAGTTCTTAGGGTTAGTGAGATCAGCAAGTGACAGCCAAGTCAAATCCGCATACTCTGTACCTGGTCAAGCTTATGAAAATTGTCTTAACGAATTGGGGTTCGAATTAGACAACCGGGAAACATGCACAGATTCTCATTTAGTCAAACAATTACCAAGATCGAGACGATGTGAACACCGTATTATTATATCATGAATTCTTTTGTTGTGTTGTAACGGCTTCCGTCCGTCTGGTCCGCGTGCGTACGTCGAAATTCGACCCCCCTCCTCCCCCCGTCTTTATGTACAAGCAATTCACCAACACGCTGAAGACCCGGCCCTGTTGCCATTTGCCGTTTGTGTCCTTCTCTTCTTTGTTTAATTTGCCCCTGTCCTGGCATTGACCGTTCCGTAGAATCGCCGTAGTCGCCGAAAAAAATCAATTCACCCCATGGCCTATACCTTTCCCTTGCCTTTCCTGATCCGTCCGTAACCGCCCGAGGCCACCTGTGATCCGTAGTACCCACTTGCCCATGGGATATCATGAATAGAAAAATAAAACCCTTGCCACAAAAGAAAGACGGGAACAAAAAATTACAACGCCGAATATCCACCGGACCGGTGACCTCTGGAAAGAATTTTCCCATCACCTCAATTTCGTAGTCGGGGTGACGGGTGCCGGGGGCGTCACGGGGCAGGCTGATCCTTCGTAAAAAAAAAAGTTTTTTTAAAAAAAAAAAAAAAGCCTGGAAACCAATGATGGCGTCTTCGATGGGAGCTGCCTGATGAATGGCCCTCTCCATAACCCGTGGGATCCCCTCGCAACCACCCAGCTTTTTCGCAATAAGCACGGTGCTTTTCTTTAGCCTTTTCGTCTCAATCCAAATCCATCCATTGTTACAGGCCGTGTATGAAAGAAATGTGATTCCGATGCCGCTTGCCAATATGTCGTTTAGGACACTAACACAGGCTGTCGATAAGCCTTTGCTCGTGAAGGTCGCGGTAGTATGGCGGATCAAGGCCAATTATCTCCGAAGTTCCCATATATAGATGCGCTTTTTTTTATGCTGTCATGGCGTCGTTTCAACTCACTGAGTGAGCCACAAGTTTGTGAGCTTGTTCAATTCCCAACCGCGTCGCTAAATGAAAGTCGGACGCTTGTATAACCATTACTTCCTCCAGCCAACGTTCCAAATAACGTGGGCGATATCACGGGCTGTATTGACCGTGTCGATAACGCGACCGAAAATGCCATCTCCGGATTGGATTTCGCCCTCCTCGTAAGGCATAAACATACCGGATGGTGTACGTCGCATACCAGCAGGCTCCTCACAAAGGCTGCCTGATGAGATGGATCTACTCAGACCGCTATTGGTGTTTTCGTTAGGAGGTGACGCCCATCCCGAGCGAGGACTCAACAAAGCATCGTCTAGATTATCATCGTGGTCTTCCTCGCCAAAGAAAAACTTTCCTGACTGCTTAGCAGGTCGTAGTGTCTCTTGTGAAGACGAAGGAGACATAAGCGGGCTTCGAGAATGCTTCATGGCAGTCTCTCGTGGCTCAGGAGTGTCTTCGCGGTACTTGAGGGTGGTGGACGGCAACATGGCAATGGTTTTGCCTTCAGCAGCTGGCTTTGACTTCAAAGTCTTGCGTCGAGAAACAGGCCTCTTTTTGGTCCTAACTCGCTTCATCATCACGCCGTCATCGGAGTCGCTGTCTGAGCCGTAGTGTTCATCAATCATGTCATCCTCATCATCGCCCTTAGCTTCGACAGCTATACATTGCTCGACTTGCTCATTGAAATGAATATGTTTTCGCTCTGAGTTTGGAGAAATGACTCCAGATGACTCTACTGAAGGAGCGACACTGCTGCTTTCTCCGCTCAACCGACGTGATGCGAAGGGGTAGGCGAAGTAGTCTGTTGACGATCGACCAAGGTGAGGTCGAAGGATTCCTCTTGTCTCCTGAGCCTTAACAGCTGCAGTGGCCTGTTTTAATAATGAGGCTGTGGATAATGATCGCTGAAGCATGACTTCAGACATGCTTCTCTTCTTGAGGATAGGCTTCTTATTGAGGTTGACAAGTGAATCAGCTTTGGATAACGACACACTTGAAGGCTCAGTGTGCGTAGGATGGAGGTTCTTCGGTCCTGACTGCAATGGACCATAGAGCCAGGTAACATCACAATCTTTGAGCCTTGATAATGTAAGCATTTCAGCAGAGCTTGAAGGGATATTGCCAGGGCGACAAACCAATTGAGTGATTCGGGAGAGATAGTCTTCAAATTATTTTTGGCTTTCATCCACGTCCTCCAAGAAGCATTTTCTAACCGAGCACTGTTAGGAAACTCTCCCCGTCGAGTGACGACATATCGCCATGATGACCAAATATCCTCCTCTCTCCATTCATGGGATAGATAATCTACTTGGCGAGACGGTCGACTTGATACTGCAGTGTCATCCTCTGCGTGCTCAGACTTTTCATGTTCAGGTGTTTCGGGTCTTGATGTATCATCAGAGACCTCTTCAGAGTTCTCGTGTTCCACGGGGGAAACAGTGTAGGAGTCACCAGTTCGGGGACTGGGTGGTGGCTCTAAGTTATCATCGTGATGAATTTCAGGACGGATCTCTGGGTGTACGTAGAACTTCTCCTGCGCAAAGGATGGAAACATGAAGTGGTCTTCGGGTGATTCAGCGAGTCCAATATTGTCGTCGTAGTCAGAGGCAATGGAGAGATTGGTGGCAGGAGTGGATGCGTAAGAAAGATCAACAGAGTCGGCGTGGACGGTACGAGGAGACGAGGGAGCAGATGATGAGTTAGATTCGGCGTAAGACTTGGATGCAGGCTTGTAATGATCGCTAAGGTGAGAAGACGTGGAAAATGGAGAAGCCGAGGAGATGAAGTTAGAATGAGAATGCGAGCGTCGTAGGCCGGAGCCGGCGAAGTAACCGTTGTCGTCGGATGGAATAACGACAGCCATGATGGGAGTTTCAGGAAAACCGTAGGTATCTTTGTCAATGCCGAAGCACCCAGAAGAGGTGAAGTTGGGGTAGCTCGGGGTTAAGGACTCATGAGTACAGACGAGTCCAGAGGCAAACAAACGTATGCAATGCTGTTGAATGAGATGAATTGACGAGAGTGTCAAGATCTAGCGTGGGCACGAAATATAGAGAATAGAATGGATTTCACAATGTGGGTGGGGGGCAGGCTTATAGCAGTTGTGGTTGCAGGCGTAGAGTCAACCTAGCTGTCGGACAAGTGCTTGAGCAAACAGCAGGCGATAGCCGTAGCCGGGGTTCTTGGGGGCAGGTGGACAGGTTCTGTTTGGGGCTAGTTTCTAGCGTACCGGAGGAGTACGTAGCGTAACCCGGTGCTGGTGTTGTGGGTGTGTGTTTTCTGGGCGTGTACTGTACGATGGAGGATGGGGATGGCAGACCAGGGATGAGCTAAACCTGGACGAGGCGTGGTGGCGTCGAAGCGATTAAGACCTCCCCAGACCCAGTTGCGGTGACGAATTTCGTGGGGACCGTCCAAGTGTGGTCAAGTGTGATTCTGGTCTGGCGCTTGGTCGCCTGTCGCTGGTCACTGTTCTTGGTGGTTTTTTTTTTTTTTTTTGGTTTGGTTCGTTATGCACTAACACTTCGGTCACCGGCCGGATAGCGGAGTCTTGCGCCCGCTGCAATGGTATTGGGTAGGCGGTTACAGTGGGTGTTTAGCGTAGTGGTGGTTGATCTGCCCCAGGTTTGAAGAGGTCAAATGTTGAGGGGAGAGAGAGGAGGAGGCGGAAGAACAAGTCAGAAGACGATGAGAAGGGTATATAACAAGTCGGAAGAAATGGCAAGCCTGAGAAAGAGCGAGGATGACGAGGGGGGATGGTGGAATAGGCACAGATTTGGGTTTGACTCTAACGGGCAGAGCAATCACTAAGGGAAGGAAGGGAGAGCGGGGGAGATAAGAAGCCACCAGAGACGTCACATTATTATTCTTAAGACCTTCAAGTAAAATGCTAGCAAAAATATAGTACGACGGTACGATAGAGTACATCAGAGATAGTAGTCCAAAACTCAGGCGAAAACCCATAAACTCTATCAAGTCGAGGGGCCGATGAGATGATTCCGGAGGGTGTATATCTACCAGCCAGTATACCCTCAACGTTCAGTATGGGCAGAGAGAGATTATGATTGCGATAAAGATACAGTACAGCTTCTACGGTCGAATTATCGGTAGTTGAGGGAATGGTGAGGAGAGTGCAGTGTCGCAACACTGAGGTGACGAACAGAAACTGTGCTGCAACAAATCAACTCAACTCAACTTGAGGTAACTAACAATAAGCTACCTCAACTAGTAGAGGTGCATCTATCTGCGCTGCGACTGGTGGGCGAAGATGGGATCTTTGCCAAGATCCAATGATATTTCTCGTGTCCGATCCCATCTTCGGGTACTCCTCTATCTTCCCCAGTTCAGTCGCATCGTGTTGCAGTAGGGGAGTAGGTAGGTGAGATTATATATACCCAGGCCATTGTTGCAGCGATGGTCGACTATCAAGGCTTTAGCGAGCATTACATTGGTCCTCTTTGGTGTTTAGCCAGTTACTGCATCTACACAGGTAAGGTGAACGTATCTATCTACCGTACCGTATATGCATGCATGCATGCATGCATATGTACTCCATACACATGCACGTTCAGTATATGCTGGAGATGGCGACAGAAGTCTAGGTGAGAGGCTCATTCTCAACTTATTTCCTAGACCAGATCAAGGGAGGTTCGATGAGTACATATCTTGAATTCTCTTAGCTTGCGTACCTACCTCACCCTTGGCTAATGTCTTACATGGTGGATATCTCTGAAATGTCTGACTTGGATGCTCGGCTTGCGGCGATGAGCCACTGGGGTAACGAGGAGGTCGTCTTGTTTTGGAGACTGGCGTGAGGACCCTGAGGGGAAACAGTACTTAACGCATCATGCATCTGTCTCAGGTTAACTTTCTCATAAATCCCGACTTGTCAGCTACATGTATTAGTTACAACAGCCCCAGGAGTGATATGGTCGAGATCGAGAAAGAGACACGGAAAGATAATTCAGCCCGATGGAATCGAGTTTCATAGTTCGTCCCAGACCGTGGGGTCGTCAGGGAATATCCTTTCAATGTTACAGAGCAAAAGTCCGTTCGTTTGTTTGTTATCAGGGCTAGATACTCAGATGCACCAACTACAACCTTATAAGGTCGCACGCGAACTCACACCATTGCAAAAGGTCGATTAACAATTCCTTCTCCGGCATCACAACAGCCAACTCCGTACAGATACACCATCTCGAGTTGCGACGCTGTAGAACAAGATGAGAAGCATCAGAGAAGGGTGGCGTGGGGGGTGTCTCTCAAAAGCGTGGGAGGTTCCAGCATGGGCTTCCAACCAACATGGGGGCGCAAGCGAGAGGATAATGTTGTGATAATGCTACAGAAACCCTGAGACAATCAACGAGTTTTCCATGATGGCTGTAGAAACTGCCGTGCCTACGCGTCTGTGTGCGTCTGTGTGTCGGGTTATGGATTCCAAGCAATATGATGCCTAACTATTAGCATCATGTTCTCTCAATGATACACGGACAGAATATCAATTGGGAACCCATAGCAAACATCCGATCCAGGAAAATATTTTGACTCAACCAAGAAGTCAGGTTTCGGATATCATTATGTTGCATTTCTCCAACAGTGCCACAAGCCAGCCATCGACAATTCAATAGACAGCACAAAAGATTCCAATGCGGAACATAGCCCATCCCTTGAATTAAGTTAGTCTTCACCTGTCCTGACTTACTGATTGTAGCTCTCGGCGCAGATCAAAGAGGCTCAAACCTAGTTGGCGAAACAATGGGCCAGTGGAAGCACCATGTTTCTGTTTTTATATAGCATTGGCTGATAAGAGCAGTTGGTGGTTGAAGCAACGTGATGTGATTTTTAATGAGCCAAATGCCTCATAAACTCCACCGTAAGCATGGCTGATATCTATTGTCCAACTCTGTCCAAATTCAAATCTTAAACCGTGCTTCAAAGTCCACGATGAAATGTAATTACGGCGTAGGCTTGAGCCTTGATCCCATGACCATCCTGACCTCGGTCCGTATACAATAAGATGAAGCAACAAGGTTGTTTGCGGGGTTAGAGCCCAACTCTGAAAGCAATTTACTTCAAAAGTAGATATCCACTCGGGAGAAGCGACCGTTGCAGGGGAGAAAAGGATCCCACTCTCTGGTAGCGAGCGATAGCTTGGCTATTGACCATCACAAGCAATGCAGAATCACCAGTCTGTCTCCTGACAGACAGGGGCGCATATTGGTTAAGTGAGGAAGCCAGTGGAATGCTCGTGATCAAAAGGCTGAGACGAATCGAGCATAGGTCCGTCTTTCGGTGAAGCCTCACCCTGAACTGCGGAACAACATAATAAGCACGACATTCGAGTCCGCCTATGCGACTCATAAGTTACGCGCCATCAGCCATCAGTTGGTCCGGGCGTAGATGTCTTCCCTGATTCTTTTTCGGCTGAATCGACAGTCCTTGCCCCGTTTCTGGACCAGGAGCAGAAGACACGAGTCTCAGTCTCGTGTGCAAAATACCTAGAATGGACAATGATTGAGAGAAGCCGCTTTTCAATGGACAGAGCGAGCAATGGATCAGAACCAACACCAAATGTCTGTTGTCAAGATTCTTTAAAGGACAGGTAAACTATCCTGTTAGCGCGGCTGATAAGATATCCAGTATCAACACCAACATCAAATGCAGGAGGTGCCCGAGTCACGATAGCTTCACATAATTGTTGGGCTCGACTGGCAACTTCATATTCAGACTTTTAATCCTCCCTCTTCTCTCCTAAACCCGTAATTTCAGCCTCTGCTGGCCACCCGTTGGAATGGGCTCCGGTACCAGATTCGAGACAGCCGGGATGCAAGCGGAGTCCGTAGAAGGGTAAAGCCTCAGCAACAGGAACAGTGAAAAAGAAAGGCTAGGGTTCCGTAGGGGGTGGTTCATTAGAGGGCCCAGCGGAACGGTCCAACCTAGACAGCCGACCATGTCCCCCCCGGGGCCCACGGATAGTTCCCCCGAGCAGAACAAGGGTATCGTATTGGGTAGACAACTTAGACTTTTGGGCCCTAGCAAGGGGAGAAAACTGAAGCCAAGGCCCAGGACGACAGCCTAGAGCTAGCAAGGGTCTATCAGCCAGTCCAGGCCAGGGCAGAGGAACATCGTTGAATTTTTTCCTAAATTTTCATCTTCCTCTTTCAATTTTGCCCTTGGCTTGTGCCTTTCGCGACTGCCCGAGAACAGAGCGGGGACTATCAAGGGCCGGATAAGTTCCAGAAGTTGCTCAAGCCCCTGACCATCGAGGGAAGAACCAGTTTTATTTAGTTTATGAGCCTCCCGATCCACTCCACTTACAACAGCAACCACACGACCCTGTGTTGCTTTGGCAAACCGTTTTTCTGCCCTCGTGCTATGACATGTCTCACTCAAATGCAGGGCTCTTGCTTGACCACGCTTGATCCAGGTCACGTCATTATCAGTTGTTTTGTACTCGAAAATATTCTTCTTTTGGCGTGCTCAGTGGTGTTGTGCCCTACCCTCGATCACGAATTTCTACAAAATTCCTGTGTCTGACAGAAAAAATAACGTCTTGGGCTAAGGGTGGATTGCCGCACAGTGTCATTCATAATCTTAATTTTAGACAGGGTTGAGGGAATTCCCAAAGAGGCTCAAAAACCACACTTGAACAAACGGGTCGTTTTCGTTTACTCCTAGGTACAGCCATTGTCGTCGCGGCTGAATACGACACAAACCCTAACTTCTGGAGAAAAAAACAAAGGTGTTGTGTGAACTACTAGGCGCTACTATCGACGATGAAGTAATCCCCCTCACATCAATTCATGCAAATGCCTCGTAATTCAAGGCCTCGATCGCACCCAGTGCTCCATCAACGAGTGAAGTTGCAGAGCTGACTGAATACTCCATTATTAATTGCGTCGTCGAAGAGATCTTCTTGGCGGGCTTCAGGAAATCACCTCGGAACTCTGCTAACGCCAGAGAACTCAATTCTTTGGGTGTCAGAACGCCATAGTGTTACCCATTGTTTCTGGCGCTGGACGTGCGAGGGATCTTTGATGCTAATGGTTATGCGGTTGGGCGCGGGATAATGTTCCGAAATGCAGAGGATTCACTTCATCCCGTGCCTGAATGAAGGCCAATTGGAAGCTCGTGATGGAATCCGTGCTCTTTCTGTTATCATCCAAACGGAGATCCTATAGACTTCTGATTCATCTACATGCTGGCTTTAAGCCAACATGCCCAACGTTCTGTCAAAGTCCAGGGATCTCATACCAACGACATTGCGTCTCGACCATATCAGTCGAGATGCATCTATAGTGCCGTATTTGGCTTCGTTGATTTCACGGCGGCTCAGATCAGTGCAGTCTCCTCGTTGCAGCACAGGAATGCACCCCCCAACTCAAACTGTGGTGTTGTGGCCATTATAACAAGGTTGCGGCATTCCAGGATGTCAGCCTACTTTCGATGTGATAAACGGTACGGTCCGTGCGGTCTTTGATCGACGTTTAGCTGCCTCTAGGATCGACAAATCTCCATATCTAAAAAAAAATTCAAAAAAAACTAAACTTGAAGCAACATCATTCAGAGTAATATGTGCATGCTGGAAATTACTGCATCTCCGTTCATCCCTTACTTGGCCGAGTTGTGTAACAGCTCGTTTTCAGGGTTCATGCTCCAGAGACGCGCAATTTTGGTCTTGATTTCACCCGTTCGTCGTCATTATGACATTTCGATTGCCCTGGGTTACATCTCACTTCGGAAACTCGGCCACAACCAACGCAACCACGAGTATTGACAATTGGTACAGAAACTCCAGTTGCTATTGTTTCATCCGGCAGACGACCAGGGATTAGGTCTGCAATGGCTGCCACAATTATGTCCTGAACGCTATACTTGGGTCTAGTCAACCAACACCTCGTGGCCATAGGGTAACATACAGTTAAGGTGCAACCACGAAACCATTCAAGAACCTTCACTTGGTCTATCGGATCAGAGACACAAAGTCCCGTGATTGATGGCAGAAGCACTTTGCCGATTTATTGGTGATACAAGACGATTATGGGCAATCTAATGCATCTTCTTCCCGCGTTATGCCTTGGCGCATAGTCTTAGACTCTTAGTATCAATTATCAGGCGTGGCATGTTTGCTTTAGCTTCTCAAGCAAGCAAGCAAACAAACAAACAAACAAACAAAGAAAAGGGAGTGTGAGTGAGACAACAATCGAAAAATCAATCGATCAACCAACCCACTGACACATCAGTGCCCCCTTCCCCCCCCTTTCACATAACAACCATGTGTTTTCCTCCCTGACCGTTGTATGTCGTACCTGAAATTCCTCAATGCCTGTGTGTAACTGAGTGCTCAATTCGTGACTTCGATTGGCTGAATGAATCCTGAACTACGGCTACAGAACCCGAGCTTGGGCCTTCACCTTATTATTGTTTAGTTGGTCAAACGATCGTCATATTCAATTCAATCGCCAAGGCCAGGGCTTATGTTGCCAGATTTCAGTATGATGTTTTGGTTTATCTGGAGCATTCAATGAACCGACCCTTCAATAACAAGTAATTGCACAGTAGCAGAGCATGCCAATGACCTTGTCTGCCCAAGATAAGGTAAAGACAACTATCTGAGATAGTAGCGGGCGTTGTTGGGCAATTGCTCATTCAGTCTCAGAGTTTTGAGCTTTTCATCTGGATGGAAGCCACCGCCCGCACTTACACCAGCCCCAAATC
>PVQA01001309.1:0-25838 GCA_002980515.1 Fusarium burgessii | reverse complement strand
TGGTAGAGGAATGATATTAAGGAGTAAATTGGTGATATTTTATAATAGACAGGCAACTGGGCTTCTATAAACAGAGTTTTATAAATATTTCCATCTTTTCGTCTTAAAATTCTTCTAAAGACAGCAATAAATCCCCTTAATATCATTCCTCTACCAGCTCGTCACTTAAACACAAGTGAGATCAGCTGTCTCCTTGTCAAAAGTGCATCGATCGGTATGGGTAAAGGAAAGCTACATATATCGTCAGTCAAAGTGTAGGAATTTAGTATCTGACTGCATTGGCACTTACGTTGATAAGACCACCATCACCCTCGGTGAAGAACTGGTTGGGTGCAGCAATGTACATGCATTCGTAGTCAGTGTTGAGAACTCCGAGCCTGAATTCAACCGAGGACTGTCCGTCAATATTCGCAGGGTCGGCAACGGAGAAGGCTTTGTTGTAGCAAGCAGCGGCCTGGAAACGGGCAGGGTCGGGGTTATTGGCCATCATAGTCTCGGTGGTTTGTACGGTAAAGGCCTCACGACCAGCGTCAAAGTTGGCGATGTCACCAATAAAGGCAGCAGCAGCGCTGACGGCTTCGTTGACAATAGCAGTGACTGCCGCGGTACCAGCCGCGGTCAGAATAGCAACGGTGACTGGCTCACGCTTGCTTAGGATATGATCAGGACTCTTGGCTGTGTCTCGAGTTTGGAGCGTGGTAGTGTGGAGACCATTCTCGGTTGGGATAACTGCGCCATTAACAATAGCAGAGCAGCCAGCAACGGCGGCGATGATTGTAGTGAAAGAAGGCATATTTAGAGATATAAATGGTAGATAAGTTAAAAGACTTGATCGAGATGTAAAGTTGAAGCAAAGAGTTTTAAAGAATGAGAACAAGACGTAAGAGACTAAGCTGCGCAGCAGACTGTGAGGAATGGAACCGAGTTGTTGAGTTTATTGAAGAAAAGATAATACGGAAAACTTCCCCTTTTATACATTTTTGTTCTTTTCTGTTCTCTGTATTTGGAAGTCCTCGTCGATTCCTCTTCCCCTGCAATGCTGTCTATGCATCGGGGTATCCGAGGCTCTGAGACAAAGTTGCTGATAACTTCCCCTTCTTGAACCATGCGTGTTATAAGCTTAAACTCTATTTCAGCACTGCCTGCAAACCAATTGACAGCTTGTTATTAAGCGATTTGCTATGAGGCATGTCTCACTTTTTTTAGCGCAAACCCGCAAGCATCACGGGGTCTAAAGAGACATCACATATTAAACACACTATTAGCAGGGATGTCTTGAGAATGGTGGCACCTCAGGTAAATACGGCTCCCTGAATTCTGTCGGCAACGCTCGTTCTTGTACAAGGCCAGCCAATAGTGTATTCTCAAACAGGGCTGTGTCCCACTATTTCCCTCGGCATTAAGCATTCCCATGTTGAAGTTTGACGTATTTTCCAGGGTCCTCTGGACTAGGGTGTAGCTGAAACCAAGTTCAAACCCAAATCTCATACAGCCTCGAATATGTCAGTTCATCCCAAGTAGGCAGCGTAGCATCGTCCCAGAAGATCGAAAGTTGATCTCGTCTACTGACAATAAACGACTCAAAGAGCCACCAGCTCGTGCACTGCAGCTACTGACTACTAGGATCTTATATCCCAGGTCGGGAAACCCCTGTTCCGATATCAATTAGGTCCCCTGTAGTAGTGTAGTTGCTTTCCCTCTTTTTCTTTGCTTCTTTAGGAAGCTGGGCGACATAAATACTACAAGAATAGAACGGTGTCTGGTGGCGGTGGATAGCTTCAATAGTCCCCCCGGCAATAATGTTGCATGCCAGAATATTTCCAAACAAATGCTACCTTTTGCATGTTGGAGAAGGGTTTGGTATATTCAAAAGTTCTACAAAGTTTCCTCCACATGTTAATAACTATTATAACATAAAAATCACTATGCAATCTTGCGGATATTGTTGAAGATTTGGATAAGTAGTGGGCGGGTGCAGACATAGTAGACCAGAATTTATAGTATTGCAATAGCATTTAGAGTGATTGCGAGCCATAAACATGTAATCCGAGCAGTTAACCCAGATAATGAGAACATGGCATTTGCACTGTACATTTAGTCTGCTAGACTCGATAGCATTGCGCATTCGATAGTGCCAACCTCAGCTCACCTCAAAATGCTGATCTTTTACCCTATTATCTGATCTTGTGCGGGGCCGGTCAGCGCTGACATTTATATCAAGCCAACCATTTGGCAAATATTATCACATCGAATTAGGCGGTCAATAAACAGTAAGTGAGGCCCGCCGGTTCAGCTGCTTCTAATTCTTTTCAGCTTCCTCAATAGTCATCCAAGCGCCCGATCAGGCCATACCTGCAGATGAGTCGCATTCTACTTGCCAATTATCAAGTCGATTTTCTAAAGAGTGCGTGTCAGCTGCATAACAGAAGCATGTAATTATTGAACTCAAATTGACCCAATGACCAATCATAGAGACTAACGCCCTGCTTTGACCTATATGGAAGTATTATCACTCACAATGACACTGGCATAGGTTTGTTCAGTAATGTAGCTAATAAGTATTTAAGAATGGTAGCTTTCGCAATTAAGACGAGAGAAACCAGACTCATCCTCCATTGCACAAGCACAACATTAAACATCCTCTTATTCCCCGACACCAAGAAACAAGTTTCACCATGGTTGTAAGTCTCATACAAATCATTCTGTAATCCACGATGCTCATTCTTTGCGATATAGGATCTTACAGACAATGAAGGCCAGAAAATCTGGTCTGGTCCAGATAACTGGTACAAAATCGTCCTCGCTGACGGATCGGAACTCGGAATCTCCTATCCTGGAAGCAACCCGTACCAGATTCAAGTCGTCCCAGCCGGGCGCGGAATGGTAGTCCGCTATCAGCGCTATGATGGTGACAACCGTCTGAACCAGGGCTGGCCCATTGGGGATAAGGGATATTTTCGCTGCATGCAGCTCAGCCATGACGGCAAGCAGGTCCTCCTGAACATGAGTGTTTCAGGTCAGCAGGCTGCATTTACTGCAATGGCCGAGAACAATGCACATGGAATGCGTGCTGAACAATTGGCTCATAATCGGGTTGCCTTGTATGGGTACGATGCGGAGGGAAGACTGTGCGGCTTACGAGTGCGTTCAACCTCGGGCAATGCTCCCATTGATCCCCATTTCGGTGACTATGTGATGGGTTTGGACTGTGAGTTTGTCAAAGTGAGCACCAAGTTATCACAGGGGACATTTTAAATCTCTTTTGGTCTGCTGCAGCAATGTATATAGCAGCATACCCTACAGAACCTGACTAGCTTGTTGCGTATCAATATGCTACTCAGATTAGGCAGTTCACAATTACAGACATAACAAACTACTCTCATTAATTAGAATCCAATCGAGACCTCGCTTTACATGCCCTTTACAGCTAGAAGTTGTCGTGCCAAGTTTTGCTGTTATCTGTCATTGGCTGAAACTGAGTGCTCAGCCTTAATTTCAATTGCACAGCCAGCCATGTGCCCCCGCAACCTGAAATAACTGAGCCACTCTATGCATGATAAAACTGATATCCGGATATCATCTTGTTCCCATTGTTTGTTGTTATCGTGACATGAAATAAGATGCCTCAAACTACTGCTTCATTCTCCCCAGCATTGGGCATCCATCTTGAAAGTAACCAAGCTTCATATGCTCCAGGCGACACTATCATTGGATGTGTATACCGAAAGACTCATGCTGTGAGCCCAAACTCATCTCTAACCATTTCTATTTGTGGGAGGACCAAGACCAAAATAGTAATTCAGCGCTCAAACAACACAAGTACCTACCGAGGCCGTTTCAATCTCATTTCTGAGGCTGCATGCTCCCAAAAGATCTTCCAAGGCCCGCTCCACATTGAAAGCGGTGGCGATGAGAACGTGTGGCCATTTGCAATAATTCTACCGAAATATGTTGACCCAAGATACTTGAACGGTGGAGGCCAGGATGAAAGCTACCTGTCCTTAAGCGCAACAGATCACATCCTACCATCGACCTATACACTACGCTCCACTGGTTCCACTGAGGCTTTCGTCGAGTACTTTTTGAAAGCTACCTTGAGGATTACCGGACAAGGTCATATAAATATGGTTGAAGCTGTACTCCCGTTCAAAGTGATCAACCTGAGCCCGGACCCTCCTATCGCAGACTTTGGACTCAAAGGTTCACGGAGCCGTCACAGCATAACGACCTATCGTCTCGTCCCAGGGATGGAAGATGCCAAGCTATCATTTTCTCAAAAGATGAAACAATCTTTTAGCAGTTCCAGTGTACCAGAATATGTCTTCAATCTGCTGGTTGACGTCCCAACAATCATCCAACTCGACAACCCTACTCCGATCCCATTCAAATTACGCATTGTTCCAGACCTCAACGGGACAAGCGAAATCATCAGAGACATACCGCAAAAGGCGAGATTGAACTCGGTGTCTATCCAAATCGGTACTAGCACAGAGGTTATATGCAAAGGGACACTTTTTCCCCATACAAAGGAGAAAAGGGAACAGATTGCTCTCCGTGTTATGGGTGCTTTTCCGAGTTCTATTGGTAGGATCAAGGATGATATATACATTCCCTGTACAAGTGACCATCCTCCTATCGATATTGGAGCCATGATTGACCTACGACTTGGACAATTAGGCCCTGGTTTTCCTCACTTGCGGGGCAGTGGATCCCTACGCTTCAACCCAAGTTTCACCACATACAACATCCGTCATTCGCACAGGCTTTCATGGGAAGTTCAAGGCGAGATAGCTGGAGAGCGCTTCAAGACGATTGGGGCAGTATCTGTGAAGTTGCTGATTCCAAGTGATGAGCGAGGACAGCCGAGTCAGAAGGACCCTGCTGTAGGGGCTGAAACTGAAGGTGCAGGCGAAAGTGAGCCGGGTCCATCTCGATTGCAACGGAACGAGTCATGGATCCAGCCCCCTGATGAAGACGATGCACCGCCAAGCTTTAGTCAGGTAGTTAAGGAAGATGCAGGAACGCATATGGCTGAGAAGGGTAGCGTATAGATCAACCAGTGTTAAGAAGTGCTAGTGAACAGGCAGAAGCATACTAGTTGTAGTTTTATCGAACCAGTTGTTTTATTTGTCAGTTATAGCCTAGTTACAATTCTCATCAATAACCCGATAATTTTGTTTGGTGCTGAAATCAGAACTAAGGTACCTTATGGCTTTTGTTGAGCTTTTCGTGTTTTTGCATTGTCAGAACGCTACCATGACCAACAGGACACCCCGTAGATACCCAAGCCGAAACAGGGATTGAAACTCTGAACATATTCTCACTAGGATTGAAGACAATCTTAGACTATATAGACACCAGTTAGAAAACCCAGGGATATAAATGTTGTATTGCGCTCCATAGCACGGATCGGCTGTTAGAAGACAAAGTTTAATCTCAAAGTTGCAGCTAAATAAATACCATACGACCACTAGATCGGCCATTCTTGCCTATAACCAAAGCAACAACCATTGCCTCGTTAAAGGCAGGGACGCTGATTTCTTCTGCGCGGGCTCTCTTGACTTGGCTTATCTTTATCTGCGTCTCCCATATCCCGCCGGTTACCTTGAGACCTTTCAATTTCTCTCCATCAACATAAACATGTAGCTCAGATATTTCATCCTCGTCAATCGTGCCGGAAATCGTGGCATATCTCTCTCCCTTGATGTCAGAAGCTTTGACATTGACAGTGAGTTGAGGCGGTGATGATCCAATATTTGCTCTCTCTTCCCGGGGTACAATAGTATCTGTTACTAGTTGCGGCGTCCTCAATGGAGGCTGACGAAGATAACTTCCCTTCTCAAAAGCATATGCATATCGGAATAGATTGTTGTCATCATACGCCTTGGATGCGAAAGTGAGATTGACAGGCATTCCCGTGTCAGCCATGACTCCCATTGGCACACTGACAGTAGGTATACCGAATTGACGGATTGCACAGTTTCCATTCGAATATAGCACACCGTTGAGCCATGCGTGCTTAGCGGACTCTTCATTGATATCCGCATCAGCCTTTCCAACATCAGCGTTGCAAGGCCACACAACCATGTCTAATCCAAGAGCATCAAGCCAGTCTTCAAAAGCCGACTTCCTCTTAGACTCAAGATTTTGAAGAGTCTTACCAAGGTTCGGAATATCATAGGTCGGGATTCGGCCGTTGGTGATATGGGCCACTACAGCGGTATGTCGAACAAGAGGGTCGTTGGAATCGTACTTATCTGGCAAGCATCCGGGTGGCTGGGGAAATATAGTAGATGATTCTACTTGGGCAAGAGTAGAGGCCACTTTGTTGTCTTGGTTTGCTGCCAGAAAGTCATCCCAAGAATAGGCCATCAATTGGCACATGTCAATCTCATTGCGATGAGGGGGTGTTTCAGACGTGTTATCCTCTGGGCTCAAAGGCTTCTCGAATTCGGTGACGAGCGGAAAGTCAGTCTCAACGACAGTAGCACCGAGTCCCTCAAGGATTTTTCTCGCGTTTTCCCAAAGATGAATAACACTCTCGCGGGTATGAACCTTTCGTGCTTGAGGGTCAGAGTCAACACCACCAATGTACATCTTGGGAACCCCGATTCTTTTGCCCTTGAGAGCATCGGGATCAGAGAGATCAAAGAAAGTCTTCGGCCGCACAGAATCAACACTGGGGAGCTTAACAAATGGCTGCTCGCGCCAAAAGTCGCAAGCTGACTTGTCGTCTGCCGCAACAATGACATCCAAAAGCGCAAACATGTCCCCCATGGTCCTTGTATGAGGAACCACAGTATCGCATGTCGGGAAAAGAGGCCAGTTGCCTCTGATGGATATCAGTCCTCTGGAGGGAGTGTATGCCACGAGTCCGTTATTTGAAGCAGGTGAACGGCCAGATGAGATCGTTTCCTCTCCCATGCCAAAGACACCAAAGCTGGCTGTAGTTGCTGTGGCGGATCCATTGGATGATCCCGAGGCAAAAGCAGCTGTAAGATAATCCTCGTTGTAGGGTGACTCGGCACGGCCATAAACTCCTCGCTGCATACCTCCTGCAGCCATTGGGGGCATGTTAGTTCGACCCAAGAAAACGGCGCCAGCTTCTCTCAGTTTCTCGACAGTAAAAGCATCTTCGTTTGCAATGAGATCCTTGAATGCAGGAGAACCGGCAGCTACCGTCATACCTCGGATCTTGTAAGAATCTTTAATTGTGCAAGGGATCCCATCCAGCAACCCCAATGACTTGCCCATTGCGCGGCGCTGATCCGATTCTTGAGCAGCATCGAATGCATCTTGATTGATAACAGGGACAGCATTGAGTTGAATGGTTCGGCGATCATATTTGGCAATTCTCAGCAAGTGTTTGGCGGTCAGTTCAACGCTGTTGAGGTGGCCTTGGGAGAGGGCTGATGCAAGAGTTGCAATAGAAGCCTCTACAATAGAAAATGTCTGTACAGTTAGCATTTGGGAATCCCCATAGTAGCAGATTGTCATCGTGGAACTCACATCAGTCTGCTTGTCGATCGCCATGGTCTTTCAACTTGAAGTATGATTTTCCGGCCTAATAGTTGAAGATGAGATTTGAGATTGTCGAGTATACCATATGCATTTGCCGTTGTCAAGGAAACATAGACGGTTTAAGTATTGAAGTGATGTTCATAGGATAGCCAGGGCGAAGTGCGCGGCGGGTACTATTCTCCATTGTGATGGGCAGCTGTTAAACATTGTGGTGGGATTAAATTGAACCATGGGTATTATAACAATTAACAACTGGTAAATAATTTAACAGCTGTTGATATTAATTAGCCGGACAAGGTAGTTTATCATAACTGGCAAACTGACTAGCCTTATTTGTCACTTATCGTCGACTTCTAATTTGCTGACAATCATATTTCCTCTTATCATTGATAACAAGTTGACAATCAAAGGTGGCTGCCATTGACTGATGAAGAAATGTCTGGGCAAATGGCACTGGCGCTGTTATGTTGAGATTATAAGTCCCATAATCGCCGTCATGATCAACTTGTAGCTTTGAATTAGAACCCTCAATTGTCAGTGTAATTTTCTCGCTATCAACATGGCACAAACTCCAATTCACCATGACGATGTCCCTGGTACCGTCCGTCTCGTTGACATCAACGGGATGAATTCATCAGGACCTCACGATTCTCAACACAAAGACATTGTCTTGGTTCCTCGCCCAAGCTCCGACCCTAATGATCCGCTCAATTGGTCTCATCGCCGAAAACTTTTGGCTGTCAGCATGTCCTACCTTTATGTCTTGGGAACCGGAATAGCAACATCCCTCCAATATTCTGTTCTAGCAGATATAACAAAGGATACCGGAATCTCTACCGCAAATCTCGTTCAGGGAACTGGAGTCATGTTTCTATTCTTTGGCTGGGCCTGTCTGATTTGGCAACCGATTGCTCTCACATATGGACGGCGTGGCGTATATCTCATTACCATGCTGCTTACAATTCCGATAATGGTTTGGACTGCCTACTCGACATCTGCTGGGGAATGGTTTGCTCATAGGATCTTGATTGGTATCATTGTGTCACCAATTGAGTCTCTGTGTGAGGTTACCGTGTTCGACCTCTTCTTCGCCCATAATCGCGGCACTTATATGAGCCTCTACGTTGCTATTCTTTTCGGATCCAATTTCCTTGCCCCTCTTGTCGCGGGATGGTTCAACGATGCTTTTGGATGGAGATGGACTATGCATTTTGGCGCCATCATTTGTGCTGTTTGCTTCCTTATCATGTTCTTCTTCATGGAAGAAACAATGTACTTCCGTGAGGCATCAATTGAAAGCGAAACAATTACCGATAACGAGCGTCAAGACTTTGAGAAGTCCAAGTCCGACAGAGAAGCAGATGACGGCACCCAGGAGTTGGGCGATATACCACCAAGAGATTCACTTCCATCTTCTCCGTCATTAATCTTCAAAGACATCAACTCTGGTTGGGGAAAATACACCTGGTTCAAGGTCATGACTGGGCGACCGAGCAACATGGATATGCTACGAATGGTATATCGACCTGTCCTCATGATCTTTCAATTTCCTACCGTTGCATGGGCTGGATTTCTCTATGGAATCAATCTTGCTTGGTACAACGTTCTGAATGGGACTGCCAGTCCTGTTCTATCAAGCAATCCATATAACTGGAATGCTGCACTGGTCGGTTGTGTATATGCAGGACCAATCATCGGAGCAGCTGTTGCTTGTCTCTGGGTTGGAAAGGCCGCGGATTGGATCGCCTTGTGGCTTGCTCGACGCAATGGCGGCATCAGGGAGCCCGAGCAACGCCTTTGGGTACTGCTTCTATCAGGCATCATCTCCTCTGCTGGTCTCATCACATGGGGCGTTGGTGCATACTATCATGTCCATTGGGTAGGCCTTGTGTTTGGACTAGGGATGCTTACAGTTGGCTGTGTGGCTGGAGGAGCAATTGCTGTCAGTTACAATGTCGATTGCTTCAAAGAGATCGCAGGCGAGACCACAGTGTCCATCATGCTTATTCGCAACACGATTGGGTTTGGCTTTAGCTATGCCATCACGCCCTGGTGGACAACGCAAGGATTGAAGAATTGTTTCATCACAGCAGCCATGATTTCCCTTGCATGTACATTCACTTTTCTCATCATGATCGTTTATGGGAAACGGATTCGACGATGGTCCATTCCCGCCTATCGGAAGTATCTGGCTATCATGGCTATCTCACACGAATGAGGACCGGATCAGAGAGCCATAGGAAAGCCAACAGTAAATTTAGCCAGGCCGTGCAGGTAATCAACAGGTTATATGTAGATAGTTCAATTCGTATCCTTATTTTATATAATACATTTCGCCAGCTTTCGCAATTGCTCTCTAGCTTCGGTTGCAGTTGGGATGTCCTGTTCGAGATTCTTGACAATGTCCTCCAGATAAGTAACCAACCGGCCTACAGCAAGTTGAGAATGGTTCTCATCATACAGAAATGCATTATAAACCATATGGCCAACACCAAGCAACTGGTGAACGATCTGACTACTTGCGACTTTGAACATAATAAGAGAAGTTTCGGTAATCTCATTCAGGAATTCTTCTGCCACTTTGATTACCTCATCAACAGGAGCTTGGCAATGGAGCAGACCCATTATGTTAACCAGTGCCTCAGTGCAAGTGATCTGGACTGCCATAAACTTGCATCGATTACTCTGGAGCTCATCGTGTGACTGAGAAAGAACGCGAAGAATAAAAGGCTTGCTTGCCTTTAATTGGGCCAGGCTTTCGAGTAATGCCATAGGGGAGGGTCGATCACAGAAAACAGAAACGATATTCCTTTGAGGTTTTCGTTGACGAAGATTCAGAATTGCATACTCCATCAGTCGGAAAAGATCGGTAATGTAATCCCATCCGGCAGTCCAGGCTTGCGTCTCACGCTTCATAGATGGTGTGATACGGGGGTAGAGAACCGAGACTTGGGCTTCAGGGAGGCGGATTATGTGCCCAAGGACGCAAGCCGAGTGGATCTCCAGACGATAGACGCACCAAAAAAGACGTCTTCGATCATCTACCTCCAGCAGTGAGATAGAACTATCCCAGTGATTCTCCATATGGAACCCGTGCTGGGCAATCCATGCATGGCATAATCCAAGGTATCGGTGGAGATCACTCTTATTGCCGCTTCTCAGCGAGTACACAGCCAAAAGGCCGAATGACCTTAGGTAGTCTAGATCGGGGTTATCGGGAATACGCGCTGGAATACGGGAAACGGCTTCGTTAAAATAAATGTCGCTTTCGTGTGAGACAGCCTCACCCAGCAATGTACTGTCAAAGACTGCTTTGAGAGTGAGACTCTGAGCGCTCAGTGCACATAATGCCATCAGAAGCAAGTATGAGGTCTCGTTGGCACGAGGTATGTTGTCTGCCCATCGCTTTTCCAAGTCATTTTCGGAAAGGAATGGAAAACTCAATCAGTTCAGCAGCTGCTTGTATGAATTGACACAAGAGTAGGCATACATACTAACACTGGTACATTGTATCACGGTATATGTCTATTAGACGGTGAATGCATTCTGGAGACCTGAAATCGGAGCCATCAGAATCTGCTTGACTCTGACTATTGCCTTTCTTGGTTGACAACGTTGGCTTTCGACCGCGTTTTCGAACAGGCCGATTCATGGTGCATTTGGCCCCGTAGTCGATGCATGTGAGGCAATCTGTGTGTTCTTCCTGGGTTGTCGTCTCCACTCTAGATGGTCGGCGGCATTTCAGGCCTCGGGAGTGACAAAAGTCGCAGGCGTGTAAGGCTCGCTGACGCTGGGTCCTTGTGGGTTGAGGCTGCATTGCTACGACCTGTTGTGATATGATGTTACAATTAAGAGCGGGAGAATAGCCATGTCTGATAAATGTACACCAGGATAAATAATGATTTTATCAGTTGTAGTAGCTTATCAATTTAGCAGCTGGTAAATACCTCTAATAAGATAAGATATTGAGTAAAGTACGTAATAGCTTATCTGGCTTATCGCTTATCCAGCAGCTAACCCTGCCAAGCCTACCCTAGACAGGCCTAATTGTCTTCGGAAAACTCCCTCCCGCCTGCGGGATCTCTATTGCTACTAACTGATTAACAGAAATCTGGGCGGGATGCTTACAAAGGTTTGTGGACTTACCAAGACCGGCGCTAGAGAACTATCTTGATCGACATATGTGAAAAGCAAGTGATGGGATTTGCGTTGATATGGAAAAGCATTCTATTCTCATGAATATGAAGGGTTGCCGCGGTTACGTTGCCTCGGGTATTGATAGAGTTTACATATCAACAATGCGCAGACTCTGTCGTGTGTAAAAATATCAAAATGCCTTGATTTTCATTGTCAAGGCTCACATTTCATACATGTTTGTTTTAGTTCCATCCATTGACCAAGACTTGTCTCAAAGTCTTGGTCCCTAACTTTGAGCCGCCATGAACGTGCAAAGTGTTTTGTAGGATCAAAATCGAGACCCTCTTCCCAATCCTGGGAGATATGGTCAAATTCGGTAAGGTGAACATGACAAGTATCGCCAGCGGAATCTCAGGTGTCGGTATCTGCGTCGGTGTATATCATGGAGACTAAATACTAGGACATTCTACTTTAAGGTATTGCGGATTATTATGCTCAGAACATCATCAGTATTATAAATAAATGCACTCAAGAAATTAACTCATTCAAAACGCTCAAGATAAGATAAACCATCCGGGATTTATAAGCTGTTCAGCCACGCTGGGATTCATCCATGGCGTCACCTTTGCTGAAGCTCCAGGCCATTTCTCCCACCACATTGCCCGCCCACCCGGATCAGCCTCGTCCTCCAGTGCAGCCTCAATGCATTTGACCATTGAAGCATCCCCGTGGCAAACGTAGGCCCTGTGATGACTCACAATTCCTGCGAGAAAGAAGCGCAATTCTTCGTTACCCCATGTTTCACTGATACACCTTACGGGCGTAATGCTGTCTGCGTAGCCTGACAATGAGGCTACAACCTTGCTCAGCTGGTCTCTAGAGCATCTGAGGTCTGGCTTCCTGTTCAAGCCTCGGCATGCCAGCATCTCATGGAGGATATGACCAATTGTTTCATCCCCAAAGAAGGCTTTCAAGCTTGTAGCGAGGACAAAAGCTGGAATACTTTGCGTAGCAGTCTTCCGGACGAAATATGCCACGCCCCCAGACACAAGACCGATGGTAACGAGCGTGTCTTGGAGGACACGAAAGCGGCTGGTATTGCACAGGGCAGCTCTAGCCTCATCGAGCCTGTCGGGGCAAACCATCAAACTGGAGCCAAGGGCTTCCAAAGCCATAATGGCTGAACCTTGAACATCATCGTCGCGAGCAGCTTGGAATAACTTTAGCAGAACCTCTCCGCTCTTGAAGATTGTGTTGTCAATAGACCATTGGATCTGAACAAGTGACATATTGGCTAATCTGATAGTAGAATTGCAAGCTTGCAACCTCCAAGTCAGCAGAGAAAGCGGGGGGGGACCAGCATTTTTCAGGCATTTTCATGCTTAACTACTTAGTGACTATGCTTACGTGAAAAGCCAGAAAAGTGCAATTCTCCCTTGTTTGTGACTCTTGTGATTGCCTCATTGTCCAATGATATGCTTATTTTCGGAGCCTGATATGCAAGCCATTGTCGAGTGTAACATGTGATTGTCCAATCTGCGAACAGCTCTGACCACCATGATAGCAACTGCAGTCATCTGAGCCATTACATTGTCAAGAATATGTGTGATTGTGACAATTAATGCATACCAAGGCAATTAAAAAAAAAGCATTAAAGTGGGCGCAATTCGTGTCCTTGCGATACAAGGCAACACGTGGATTGGAATTACATTGTAAATGTGCATGCGACTACACGCTATTACCGCTCTTTTCACTGCAATTTTAATTTAGTCAACTGGAATTGCGATTTCAGTGGCAAACTCCTTCTGTTCCCTTCCGAAATACCAGCTAGATATTGCGTAGAGCTTATTTGTCGGCGTGGAGTAGATACATGTGTCAACGAATTCAGCCGCCTACAGTTAAATGTCTCCCCATGATGTATTCTATTGCAAGTAATTTAGGTAACAGAATTCGAACCGGAATAAAGCAGCTGGCCAGCGGTAACCTGGATCACGATTCAAGAATCGGTCTAACCAGCACCAGACGTTTCTGCTGTTTCTAATAAACCCGAAACCAAGTGGCATCCCCTCATCTGATATCTACGCTAACGCCTTCCAGAGATCTCCATAAACTCCCAGAAGATCATAGTGCGCCTTCTTTCAATAGGGAAGGAATACGTCGCGACTTTTGGCAGTTCGAAGTCCAGTAGAGATGGGTTAACGCGTAGTTATCGGCGTTGGACTTTCTCTTACTGATAGTCCTGATCTGGGTTATTGAAGTCGTGTGCACGTTCTAGAACATATACTGCTTGGAATTTATCGTTCTTTTGTGCAACGATCTGTTCACTTAGCTTCCAGGGTTGTCCGGCCGTGTTGTCCATGGATGTCAGTAACCTGATTCTTCATCACGGCCCCAAAGCTAGAAACCAAGATTTGAAGATATAAGGATGAAGGGGATAAGAGCAGCGGCACATACGTCATTGCGACTTGGACTGAGATTTCAATCCTAAACAACGGTAGTGAGTCTATCACTGTACAAACTCGCGGTCGTCAACGTTTCCTCTTTCCCAATGGCCGATTCCAAGAGGAAGCAGATTTCCTGACTGAAGATCCACGCCCTCGCATCCTCGACCCAAAGACACCAATCATCCGTGTATCTTTCCAAGTAATTGATATTCCCTCAAAGAAAGGCATCCGCGAAGCATCGAAACCTGGCCTTTGTGGCTTGCATCAGCAGCAGGACCCGCGGCCATAGCTATAGCTTCTTACAACTTTGCGCACTGGTGAGCCACTTGTCAGGCATGTCGATGTTAGTAGTGTACTACAAAGGCTTCCAGATGACAAGTATGGTATTTGGATAGAGCCAAGGGGTATGTGGTGTACTGGTATTTGCAAGAATTTCGGGGCAGAGTTTGAAGATTGTGTCCTCGCCATGTCTTTAATGCTCTGATCCCACCAGTGACCTTGAAATGCGAGGATGTTGTGGAGTTGCAAGTAGAGAACGGAACTGCTATGCCGTGAATAGCTACAATTGGAGAGTTATATTGTCATGCATGAAGATCACACTGTATTAGTCTATAACGTTCGTAGTAATATAAGCTTATTCCGATGATAGTCTTAATACTTTATGCGCTTTCGGATCTGAAAAGACCGGAAATAAAAGGGTGAGATAGCGTTAGAGCAGCTTTGTTTTTAAAGTTCCTGGTCCACTTTGTCCTTGGTTTATTTCCTTCGAATCCTAGATGCAGCTTTCAGGGGATCTATGATCCAACTTTGATCCAAGTCATTCGGATCATCCCCCTCTGAAGTGAACCATACAACTTCGAATCCGAGCACATTTGAATTCTTGGGGAATACAAATGAAGATATCTTGTTATAGTCTGCGTTTCCAATGTAGAATGTGTCGGACTCGGACACAATAACCCGGTGTCCCTTTTTGAGTACCTTTTGAGTTGTACCCTTATGCCAGGTCTGTATAATCCAATCTTTGGCTAGGCTTATACTCTTTTCCTTGTCGGTAAGAGGGTCGTCCCACAATATGACCGATTTGTTTGGGCAGAGGGTTTTAAGCCAGTTGAGAAATGTCTGGAATAATTGGTTGTCATCTTTGGTCTTCCAGATGTATGCCACTTCATCGCCGCCAAAGTGATGTAAGGAAGATCCAAAATACCCGTCAACTGTGGAAACCAAACTGCGTACATCATCATACACTTGTTTATTGTTCTTCCTGATATCGAGTTGGGCATTTGGATTCTTTAAACTTGGCTTACCCACCACCAATTCCTTTTTCCATAGTCCCCTATTCAAATACCATTAGAACTCATAAACAAGAATGCGGGAGGAGGTATCTGATGACGTACCAGATGTCACTATGACCAGGCATGTCTGTCTCTGGATAGACCAGAATCCCCAAGCTCTCTGCATAGGATACTACACGCTGGATGTCGCTTGGTGTATAATATGTGTGAGTATTACTGTACTTGACACTCACGTTGGTCAAACCACCATCCGCCGGCCAATACAGGGGGAAGCTTTCAGCGTCATATATGTGCCAATGAAAGACATTGAAGTTGTATTGGTGAAGCAAGGCTAAGAGATGAAGAATGGCTTTGACGGGGAAAAACTTTCGGCCGGTATCCAGCATGAATCCCCTGTGAGGATAGAGATTGGAGCCCATCTTTTGCGGGTTTCGACTGGGAAAAATGAGGAGTTGTAGCGGTGAAGTTTGAATTGACTCAGAAATGCTGGATGGAGGAGAAAGGCTTTTCCGGCCGGTGTAGCTGATGTAATACCTGTACAGGGTTCTGCGCCTCAGCACATACACCAAAGGCAGTACTCAAGCTGACAAGGTAGAAGAGGGAGGCTGCAACTTGATAAAGTGCAAATCAGTCAACTAATTGGCAAGTTCTGTTGAACTGAATTAGTCTCTTGCGCAAACACAAAGCCAGATTGGCGGGCCCCAGGTTGTTAAGAGTGTCTTATAAAATGCTTGCCTTAGGAATGTGACTCAAATCGTGGGCTGACAGAGCTGAAAACGGAAAGGAAGAATGCATCAAAGTATATTTTCAGCCTAGCTTACGGGCTAAAGCCACGCTACATAAAAACCACATACCAGGGATGATTAGTAACTGCGGTTTAGGACTGGTATACAAAAGCATGCTGTGGGTTCCGTTGCTAGGTCTTACTCCTGTCTATGTGTATAATATAACATGAGAGATAAGTTTATAACCTAGCAAACTCCTCCTTCGTCTAGTCACATTGCCATTACATTATTACTGGATCGAAAGGTAGTTGCATTATAGACGTAGCGTGACATATGAACAAATTCATTAACATGGTATAGATCACGTCAGACAGACTCTTAAATCGGGGCATCAGGTGTCATCACATGTAAAGAGAAACATATACAAGAGCAAGTAGAGTTGTTATTCCCAGCGCAGAATCTCCCATAGCCCGATTCTCGAGCGGCCGGTTTCGTCGCAATGTTCATTAATGCTATTTGACTAGAGCCAATACAAAGCCATTAAAGATAGGTGTAGGCAACATAGGATGACAAGCAACGTTGGGCATCAGTGCCGCCTTGACTCTGTGGTCCTTTCCGATGTGCGTTAAGATGGAATCCGCTCCTGGTTTTACCTCGCCATTGTTGAACATGGATGAGACCACGTCGTCAAAGAAAACACATCCGCCAGGTCGAGTCAATTTGACAGCCCAATCGAAGTGTTCGATATGGTCCTCAAACTCTGCATCGATAAAGACCATATCAAACTGCCGGTTCTCTTCGGCCAACTTGGGCAGTACATCCAGCGCAGCTCCAAGCAGAACCTCAACATCAAGACCTTGGGTATTCTCCAAAGCGACGTCGCGGTGCTTCGGGTCGATTTCAATGCTAGTTACTTTGGCACCTCCTTGAGCAAAACAGATGGCTGAGTAGCCGCCAAGGGTGCCAATCTCGAGCACCGATTTGGCGCCCATGAGTTGAGTAAGGATTGATAGATGCTGGCCAGACATCGGGGTGACGCTGATGGGTGGAAGACCCTTGGCTGATGAGTTGGCGAGGGCTTGTTCCAACTTTGAATTGGGAGAAAGGAGCGCGGTTTGGGCGATAGCTTCCAGAGTTGGGGCCTGGCGGAAGTTATCAAAGTCGGCAGCAGCCGCCAAAGCACTAAAGTCAATCTCGGGCATGATGGAGGTTATGATGTGACTTGATGAGATATTGGTGAAAAGAGTATTTGTTTACTATGAGTCATATGCTGAAATTGGCTGTAGTATCTGTCAATTCATACTTCTTGCGGCTCTAATTGTTATATAAATACTCAATTGACAATACAGTCCGGATATTGCTGCCATGTCCGGATGCGCGGATCCGATATGTCCGAGGATCCATGGACCGGACCGGACCGGACCGGATCCTCTTTAGCCCGACATTACATAGTCAGACACCGTCGGATCTTAAACCCTCGGATCCACGGATCCGGCGTCCGACCAGATATCTCATTGTCTTGTTACATTTACAATGGCTCCAGGCTCGCAGAAAAACGCATGTCTCTCATGTCGCCAGAGAAAGCTCAAATGTGATCGACAACAACCATGTGCAAACTGCATTTCTCGGTCTGTTGAGTGCACAGAACAAGCCTTGCCGACTTCTAGCCGCGGAGTTAAAAGACCGCCAACTCAAGAGCCAGACTCTTCAACGCTGACGAACATACTCTCGAGACTTGATCAAATCGAAAGCTACCTCAGCCCGACAAAGAGAAGCAGTCATGTTTCTATATCAACCCCCATTGGCGACCAACTCAACAGGATTAAACTTTGCATCCCCGGTCTCGTCTCGCAGACACAAGAACCACCATTAAATACCGCCGCTGAGTCAATGCTTCCTGAAGATCAAATACAAGCAACCAACTACTTGGTTAACGATACCTTCTTGGTGAGTTTTGAAAGACTTCATATCTGTCTAGTTCTCTATTTCCTAACAATGCTAGCGACGCGCACTCATGCATGATCTTAGCATATCAATCTCGTCAGACTATAAATCGCAAAAAACAATCGAGCCTCGTCACATACAACTTCCCCCTAAGTGGGAGACAATGCGCTTATTTAGCGTGTACTTTCATTACTTGGGTCAAATCCAAAACATTATTTACGAACCCCACGCGCGCATTCTTGTAGACGAGGCATATGACCACGTGGTTAATGTCTCTGCAACAACTGCTCCTCGAGGGCTTGCCTTGATTCTAGCAGTCATAGCGATGGCGACAATACTTGAGCCGGTAGATGGAAACTTGGCTACAGCGATTCCAATATTCAAGGAACGACTCAAAGTATTTGCCAACTACATCCGAGCGTCGATGGATTGCCTAGAGCAGCACCGTCGAAGAGCAGATCACTCAGTTGAAAACGTACAAGCATTGATCATTGTCAGTTTCGGCATCTACCATACGGAAACCTTTTCCCCAAGATACCGCGTCTTACTTGCCGAAGCCATTGCTGTTTCTCATAGTCTCGGCCTTCATGCCGTTGACAGGGTATCTGGTAGAAGGGCCAATCGACAGGCTGAGGCGGACCCCGTGACTCAGGAAGTAAAGAGAAGAGTTTGGTGGTATCTTGTAGCAACTGACTGGTACTCCGCAAAGGCAGAAGGTAAATTACTCGAGTTCAACATGACTGTTGTGTGGCTGACTTGACCAAGGAACGTCCGGACTACCTTACCTCATTCAACCGAAACTAATCTATACCAACCTGCCAAAACATGTCAATGACGATGATCTCAGTAGCCCCGAGTACAAGGAAAAGCCACTTTCAGAACCAACCACCATGTCATACAATCTCCAACGCCTCAAAGTCGCCGAGGTAGTTCGCTGCATCTCCGATCTGATGCCGCGTGAGCCAAGCGAAGCATCATGCGAGCTGATACTCTCACTCGATGCAAAGCTGGAGGCGCTGCTGTGCGAGCTCCCAGGTTTCTTCAAGATTGAATTGGCAGAGTCTGAAGAGACCAAACAAATAGACCAGGCATATCACTACATTCCAGTGCAGCGACTTTTGATCAACCTAGTGATCAACCTTTTTCGATGCGGGCTGCATCTACCCTATCTCCCTGGACGCGCCAATAAGGCTCTGCATGCGTTTTCACGCCAGGCCAGTCTCAAAGCTGCTCGAGTTGTCCTATCTTCCCATCGGGGCATGGGCATGACAGACATTTCACACTCGGCCGATTTCATGAAGATCCAGGGAACCATATTCCACATGTTTATAGGGGCACTTGTTTTCACTACAGATATCTGCTGTAACCAAGCACACAGACAAGATGGCGAGACACAGTATTCCGAGCTGATAGCGGTTCTGAAGCAACTGGACGATATCAAAGGCCATTCCCAAATGGCTGCAAAGTTACTTGACGTTTTAACCGAGTTATTAATTAAATATGGGGTTTGGTCGCCGTCTACAACCATCTCTACATACACAGAAGGTGCAACATCACTGAATGCTGGTTTATTGGGAGAAGACAATCTTGATATGCCCTTCCCGTTTGATGAGCTATGGGAGACATACATTGAACACCCTTTGGGCTTGGACATGTTGGACATTTTAGGAGCATAATGATAAGGTAGAATTAATTAAGTTTGTATTAACCTAACTTGATATCGTAGCAAAACATATCAAGCCACGATATTAAAGCTATGGATAGAAGCAGTGACTACTACTGCTGCAAGCAGCTCCAAAAATACCCTGGAGTAAACCTCAAGATACTCATAGCTAGCTTACAGGAGGTAGAACAGGCTGAGGGCATTAGGTCCACCGCAGGTAGCAGTGGAATCTCCAGCACAGGCCTTGCTGCAAGTGCTCTGGGCAATAGGGGCACCGGCGTTGTCGATAGTGTTACCACAGAAGCACTGGTTGCCAAACTCAGTACCAGCATACTTGTAACCAGCATCAGCACAAGCATCCTGGCACTTCTTGTTGGTGTTGCCAGCAATGTTGAGAGATTTGCTGAGAGTGCGGGAAAGAGTAGCGTCGGAGTAGCATCCAAGGTTCAGCCAAGTAGGGACAGTAGAGAAGAGCTCAATGGCATTGCTGCCACCGCACTTCTGCGTGCTATCTCCAGGGCAGTCAATGGTGCAAGCATCAGACTGGACGAGAGTCTGCTGAGGTGCAGATCCACACCAGCACTGGCTGCCAAACTCAAGACCGGCGTAGGCAAAGCCACCATCAGCACAAGCAGACTTGCACTTGGCGGGCGTGTTTCCGGCGTGGCTGATCAGAGTGGGCAAAACACGAGCAGAGGTGCTGTCAACGAAACATCCGAGGTCCTTGAACTCAGGGCCTGGCTGGACACCGCAAGAGCCAAAGCCAGTCTGGCAGCCCGTACCGCAGTGGAGATCAGACTTTCCACAGTAGCCGAACTGGGAGCAACAGTTTCCGAAACCAGTGCCGAGGCAACTGGCAGATCCGTTGAAGGCACCGCAGATGCCATCCACTGAAGTTATCACGGCACGAGCCCGGAGAATCTCGGCATCCTGGGGTGCAGTGTTAGTGTGATACGACGGGGTAATGGGGTTGGGCAGCATACAAAGGACTGGGCCGGAATGGCACCGACAGCTGCAACAGTGCAGAAAAGGGCGAGGGTACTGGCGATCATTGTTGCTATCTTGGAAAAGATTGTCAAATGCAAGAGTGAAGAGTAGGGTGCTTGAGCTAAAGACAAAGCCGATGATATGCTTGTGATGAAGCTTATCTCTCCATGAGGCATACACTACACTTTATAGACATCATAGCCCTCTATTTGATTGTTCCAGGCTCAACAGGAATTTTGAGCTGAATCATTTAATGCCTACGTTAGGGAATGAGGTTCCAATAGTCTGCGGAGGCAGTTGATAGCTTCACAAGCCATTTAGGATCAAGAAGGGCGAAATATCTTAGACGGGGTTGGCTTTTGATGGTCTGGACTCAACAAAATTGAAAGCTGAGCATGAACTAATATCAAACTCAGGTGAGGAAGGGTCAATAGTGTGTAGGGGCTGCCGGTAGCTTCACAAGCTGCTCCGTATAAGAAAGGGCCAGAACATGTTGGGACGTATTCACCGCTTTCACCAACTGACTTTGAAGCTGGAATCCCTTTTCAGTCACGTTTAGTCGACTGTGGCTTGCTGAGTAGTAAGGACTAACCTTGACCTGTAGTCCTTGCTGAGCTGTAGTGGGCTGAGTACTGGTGTATTGGTCTCTTCATTGGCAAAAGCGTCGGATGTCGGCTATACCTATTAATGGTCAGGTGTTATCATGCTCTTCTATCACAGCTCACAGGCCTGCGTGAGGCTTGACTCATCGGTCTGGGCATGCTTGTGTACTTACCTGGCCGCCTACGAGACTATTGGACACTTAGCCAGGCCTGAAAATAGGTAATTATATCTTATCTCTTTTTTATGTTGGAAAAAAAAAACTGGTTCCTGGTCGATAATAACAGAGATATACTTACAGAAAATCCACTTACATGCTGTCAGGCTAATTCTCGTCATTTTCCCAGCCCTGCAGCCTTGAAAACGGGTTGCTGGCTAGAACACTCTGTGCATGAGCGGCTCAGGTGATATCAAAAGACTATTGATGGGTAGTGCAGCATTAGGTTTTGGCTCTCGGTGGCCTCTTTACTCTTACACGAGTACTGCTACTGTGCTGGGACCCTGGTTTTGGTGGGCTACCTTGACAGTCAGACCAGGGGTAAGGATATTGATAGATAACAGCTCGTACAAGACCCCTACCAAATATATTATCTATTACGACTCAACCGAGTCAGGGTGGTTTCAGTGTGATGCCAAGGATCCAACAACAATTCAAATAACCACAAAAATAAAATAAAAACTTTCAGAACACTGACCAAAGATTAGTATTAGAGCACGTTGAATTGGCTTTACTTCTTGCCAAGATTATGATCTACCATTAAAGCTTCTTTAGTAAACAAAATGGATGATAAGCCCCCTCCCCCCAGGCTCGATTAGCGCTAGATAACCTAACGGCTGCTAGTCTCGGCGATTCGGGGTGATCAGCTAAGCTACTAGGGCTGGGAAAACCACATCCATACTGTATCAGGTTCAAGACCCGCCTGTATCATGGCTCGACAGCATAAGAAGCTAAAAATCAATAGTTTGCTGTCGCTTTGACAAAAACACAATTAGCGCCAACAGCACGTCACATTGAAGAGGCGGCCATGTCATTACGGCCCGACAAATGAGAGAAAGCCATGAAAGATCGTTACGGAGTATGTTCTCCGAGTTAGATTACAGGCGATGTCCGACACTCATTATGCATACAATAGCATATATTCAGTATACAAGGGAATTAACCAATTATATTCCATCTATACCGATTTATCTAAATAGACGCCTGTACCAAATTAACCCTTCTAATGCCTCTAGCTGCCCACCAAAAAGGTGCTGTCTACCCATCCATCTAAAGCCCTAACTATTAATAGCTATACCAGCAAAACGAGCAAACAATCTAATTCTTAATTGGACAAGCTCCTTCCTGCCACATTTTAACCGATTTGACAATCATTCCGCGGTCTTTCTGATCGCCCCAACTAGGCAGCCAGGTATCCTTGGCGTCCCAAAAGTCGCGCATTGGTGCTGAGCTCTCATCTGACCATGGTTTTTGGCCCAGTTTGTCTCTGCACTAACGGTTAGTATTCTGCAGTAGTCTTTCTTTGTAAGGTCAGGAGACTTACGGGAACCATCCGTTGGTGCCTCCAACAGCAACATTGAGAATAAGGTAAAATGGTTGATCGAACGGGGTGTTGGAGCGTCCAGTCCAACTCCAGGTGTCTCTGTGTACAGTCTTGTTAACCGTGATACCGGCAAACTTTCCATACTCCCACATGTTCTTGTTCTTGGTGAAGTCAAAGAATACAATTTGCTACAAGAAACAAGTGCTGTCAGTAACGTAGAACAAAAACAAAATTCGAGAGTTGTCGATGTGCACTTACACGGAGTCTTCCGTCCAGCCAAGTAAAAAGGTACTTCTCACTCCATTCGAGACCAAAAGTATGGAAGCCATCCGAATACTTGGTACGCTTGGAGCCCCACTCGCCCTTACTGAGGCGGAAGGCATCTGTATCATATAATGTTCCCCAGTGCATCGCGGAGCTCACAATGTTGTTTCCCAACGGGTACGTCTCAGCATCGTTACCACGAGCCTCCATGATGTCAATCTCGCCACTCCGGGGCCACTCTCCATAGACATTGTCTTGAGGCATCATCCAGATGGCCGGCCACATCCAATCGCCAGAGGGGAGCTTGGCTTCAACCTCGATACGGCCATATTTAATGGTTTTCTTTCCCGATGTTGTAAGTCTGGCAGAACGAACAGGATTGATCATTGCACGGCTGGTGGCATTGCTGCGCGCCCAACAAGGGTTGTTGTATGTGAGATTGGAGAGACGCTGGTCCATGGAAGTGCAAGTTCCGTCTCGAGTGAGGTTGACAACAAACTTGTCCAGCATCTGGTTCTCGGTAATCTTGGTGGTCTCAAGAGTCAGAGTTGGAACAATATGAAGGCCTTGCTCGTCGACGTAGGAATTGGACTCGTCATCAGTAGTCCAGTCAAAAGATCCAGTACTGGTGATGATAATCAGTAACAGTACTAGAGGGATGGGATAGTAAAACAAACCCGAATCCATTCATTTGAACCTCGTGGCTCCAGATACTTGGGTCCAACTTGGAGAATTGGTCATCCATGATGAGACAGTATTCATTGTGGGGGATAACTCGAACAGTGTTCCAGGCAATAAAAGCCGAAATGCCTTGGGATATTAGTGACTAACATTAGTATGGAGCGACGATGAACTTACCCAGAGCAATAACAAAGCCCGAGTAGAATATGATGCTATCCCAATTGACCTCGCGCTTCCACTCTTTTAGCCATGGCTTCTCATACCTGGGCAAGTTAGTCAAACGTTTTTAGGTCCTGAGATCATCAGACATACTCTCCGACAAGACGGGAACTCTTGAAACGTCGTTGAAGTCTCTCTGTTATCGTTGTTAGTCTTGAGTTCAATGTTCTTCTGAAGGTCACCCACCTTGATCAAGTGTAGTTGCGGACGACTGCCCTCGAGCATGGTAGGATGAGAGACGGCTTCCTAAAGCAGGTATCGGGGTAGAGGTTCCCGAGGCAGCGGGCTCTCCAGCTGCAGCTGCAGCTCCAGTGGGGGCTCCCTGGGCGCTGAGCGAAGGCTCCTCAGGCTGGGTTTGAACAGGTGCCGACATGGTAAAGCACTTGGGGAGGATGACTCAGGGGCAGGCGACAGATGGGAATCTTAGGAAGATGTCATGAATAAATGTAATAAGAGTGTCCAAGTTATACGTCCCAGCAGTATTTCTCCATCGTCTACCAGGACTCACCCTAGCACTCAGCCTCAGCGGAGGTTTTGGTGTTCCGTCTAGGCCTGTCGAGATCGATGATCGAGACTCTCAACAAAGATCCATGCTTTCAGCAGAATTGGATTATTGAATTCTCCTAGAATATTGCCTCAGACCTGAGCGGACCTTATCGTCAGTTTTGTCTTGAGATTGTTCCAGCCCATTCGTGGACCCCCAAATACGCTACTCCCGTACAAAACGGTGGGCGATTTTGCTCCATCAGCCAGCCACGTTGTTTGAACTATTGATGTTAGGATTTCCATGGGGAGTGTCTGTGCAACGCTATCAGAGCTTGAGCGGGCCTTTATTGACGACGGAAAGCTGAAAAAGCTGATATCGGAGTTCGAGATCAGCCGTAGGCGCCCAGTTGAACCTGGCAATGCAACCTCATCTATCGATCTACGAAAGGCTAAATCACCCAACCCATCGTAGGAGATTTTCTCGGTTACCTGGCCAGTAAGAATGGAAGAATTAGCCCTCCCAACCTTTGAGGGACATGATCTGTAGCACTTGGTCTTGTACTTGATGTACCAGACAAGGATTAATATTTAGCGAGAGATCCGCTGGCAATCAATTTCAATCCTGGCCTCTATGTTGATAGCGGAATAAATCGCCTAGGTCCGCGGACATGGGTCAATTCAGCTAGTGACCAGGAGGCAACATATCGTGTTATATTAGCGGCTTATCACCTTATCTCAAGCCACCAACTGTCGCACTATTTTAGCAAAGCACTAGGAACATTGTCTGATTTTCCCGACCTCGTAAAGCTTATTGCCCTTATCTCCGCTCAGGCCTAGCATGTTATCAAGGTCCACCAAAGAGTTAGGGGTCCAGCCTACCATTGCAATGTACGCCACGCACGTTGTTGGTGGCGTCAATAGTTCAATATGCAACAACTGCCTACCCCCGTCATTAAGGGCTAAACAGAGCCGCTGGAACTATCACAATAACTACCCACGTTGTCTTGATATATCTCATTATGACAAGTTTATCAAACAGACTTGCCACGCACCTACAGTAACACTGCACATTCTTTTTTCAAGAAAGGCCCGATTTTAACTAACTAGATATTTTACAGCTCAACAGCCTTGTAATATTATTTCAAGGGTTCAACAGAACCCGGGTCTTTAGTATTTGGAGAGTCTGTTAACTCAGGCAAGGTGAAATTAGTAAAATTAAGAGGACATACTTGGCATAATGTATCCCCCGGACATCTTAAACTGCAAGTCACTTGACTAAAAGAATAACAGGAAATGCTCTTTTTACCATGATCAGAGCTTTTCAATCTAATGCA
>PVQA01001306.1:0-25021 GCA_002980515.1 Fusarium burgessii | reverse complement strand
CATTGCAGTAGATCCAACCAAAGTACTGTAGATAAGATTATCTAATCTTATCAGATAAGGGTGCTACACGGCCGATAGCATTTTAGCTATCGTGATATCACACTTAGCTGAAAAAAAGTGTGATATATATTCACGGTGATATATATCACTTTAGCACTTTAGCACAGTGTGATATCACTTTAGCATATCACAATACGCAAGTCTGATTCAGATTTCCCCAAGAAAATCACGGGCATAACAGCTTGGACTAAAGATGACTTGTCGGGCTCTCCTGAGAAGGAGGCTCTGTGGAAACATCCCTTCACTCAGGAAGAGCTCGAGGATCTGAGCACTGCTGCTGAGAATTACATCAACAGCGGTCGGGATTTGAATGAGATGTCCAAGGTATGAATAAAAAATTCACATGTTCACATAAACTGACATGCCTGCTCAGGAATTATTTCCTCTTCCTCGCATGGCTAGGTACCTTGAAGAGGTTCGAGATGATATGATCAATGGCTACGGCTTTATCTTGTTTCAAGGTATGCCTGTCAAAGAATGGGGAATGAGAAAGTCAGCTACGGCTTACATGGGCTTGGGCGCACATTTTGGACACATTGTGAGCCAGAATGGCAGAGGCCATGTGCTGGGGCACATCAAAGACCTTGGTGAAAACCCAGCGGATTTCCACAAGGTTCGACTGTATCGAACCACGGCAAGGTATGCTACATTCATGACTCACAAACTGGGGACTCAGGCTCACTCATACCTTAGGCAGACTTTCCATGCCGACCCAGCAGACATTGTTGGTCTTCTTTGCCTTAACACTCCTCTTCAAGGAGGCGAGAACAACATTGTGTCCGGACACCAAGTCTGGAATGTTATGCAAGAGGAGCGCCCTGATATTGCTGAACTTCTCACTCAGCCTATTTGGTACTTTGACCGGAAAGGCGAAGTGAGTAAAGGACAAGAAGATTACATTCGATGTGCCATTTATTACATTGAGAAGGGTAATGGCAGAGTTTACTCCAAGTATGCTACAGTCACTCACTAAACCAATGGAAACATGACACTTACAGAATTGATTCTAGGTTTGACCCAAACTACGTCAGGTCTCTGAAGCGATTCTCTGACAAGGGCATTATCCCCCCGCTCTCTGATGCACAGGCAGAGGCAATTGATTTTTTTGATCAAACATGCTACAGGGAATCAATTGGCAATGTTCTTGAGGTTGGGGATATTCATTTCATGACCAACAACCACCTCTACCATTCTCGCCAGGCGTACACAGACCATGAGCCGCCTGCTCCCCGACGCCATCTTCTGCGCCTCTGGGTCTCAACACCTGAGAGTGAGGGGGGTTGGAAATTGCCTTATCACGATTCCGACTGGAAAAGGAGGGGCGGAGTGCAAGTTGATGATCGTCCTCACAAGGTTTTGCTTCACGCAGACTGAGAGATAAACTGATACGAGGTTACCCTGGAATGGTATCAACTTACGGCATAACCAGATGCATAAACCTTGATAGATTGAAATACGATATGAAGTAGTGATTAACAGCCTCGTTCTCATTCGTCATCATGTACGCGGTTGCATCTTCACCTGCTACCAGTAGCCTCGACAATACAGAAATACGCTATGTAAGCATGGGGATAGCCAGGGTCTAGTGAAGATTTTAAACGAGCTTGGCGAAGCTTGTTTCCTATTATGCTTACATGCATGCAGTCTTTACGAACCGGATAAAGCGGTACCTCGAAACATGAGCACGCGATCAGTTTCCCAATGCCACTTAAAATTACAGGGTTGAGGCACGGACACGGAGAGAATCTTTGTTTCCGGTGTGGTAACACAGCATTTGCAGGGATCAAGGCGTGCTAAAGCGGAGATAAGCAGTCCGAATGAGGCGTATAATGATCTGGTGGGTATGGGGAAAGTCTAAGCAATGGAGATTGTTAGTTGCACGCCCTGCAAGTGCCGTACTTGGGGTAGACTCCTATGGATTGGCTGTGTTCGGTTTTTGCATGCTGCAATGCTACTGATGCGGATCTGTCTGAGCTGCCGTGATACCCGCTACTTTGAGGAAACAAACATGTCCGTCTGTGATACGTTGTTTGCTTGCTTATCTCAACCCGTGAATCATGAATTCTTCCTTCTGAAACGTCGCTTCTGTTCTCATTGTCAGATCCTTGCCTGATTCGTCGCTGTTATGCCATTGACAGGGCGCAGAGCATGACCAGTGGACAGAGGAGGGATCATCAGTATTCCCCGCCTAGTAACAATCGTTGTATCGTCATAGCAATCCCCTTCTCTCCTCAAATCAGACACTCGATGCAAAGATTCAAGCTTGACCTCACTTCGTATCCAGAGTACATCTCGTTTTGCATCACTGACTACAACAAATCTTCTCAACAACCATTCAGCATAATGGCACGGTAAAGAGATATTATTCTTTGACATCTTGACTCACTGTCTAATATGCTTCTTCTTTGACAGATCCGAATACCAGCCCGTATCTCGAAACAATGTCGACCAAATCCCTCTCGTCGAGCCGGGCGCTACAGCTGGCGATGAAGCGTCCGACTCTGACCTTGAAAACGATATTGCTATCAGCGAGACCGAACTGAAGCGTGATCATATACCTAGAAGGACCCTCATTCGTGTTCTAGCGGCGAATGGAGTCATCCAAGTACCAATCTGGGGTATGCTTCACTCCAATATTGGGATGCACGTTTACTCACAGAGCTTCCAGGTTTCGCAATCAGTTACGGCGTATTGGAAGAATACTACTTTAACAACTGGACGCTTCAGGGAAATAAAGACATTACAGGTGCCATCGGAACGACGGCCAATGGCATCATGTACCTCTCTATGCCCTTTCTTTTCGCCTTATTCACGAGACGTTGGGCATACCGACGCCAGGAGGCTGCCTTTTGCGGTGCTCTTATCGCATCCATCAGCTTTTTTTTGTCAACATTTAGCACAAACATCTGGCACCTGCTTGTTACGCAGGGTATCACCTCAGCATTTGGGTGTGCCCTCATCTATAGTCCCATCACCCTCTCCCTAGGCGAATGGTACACGACCAGCAACAGATCTGTAGCATACGGGCTTGTCTTATCCTGTAAAAATATTGTTGGTACTCTGGGCCCTTTCCTCTTCAAAGCTTCACTTGATACATGGGGCTTCCGAACAACTATGAACGCCTGGGCACTGTTTGTCGGCGCAGCAAGCATTCTCAGTATCAGCCTTGTTCCGATCCCGCCATCTAGGATTGCCATGCATAAAACACCAGAAAGGAATATTCCCTGGGACTTTCTCAAGCATCCAGCGATCTACTTTTATAGTATCGCTGTCTTCTTCCAGGGTACTGGTTATGGTTTGCCTCAGACATATTTGGGCACTTATGCCCAAGACTTTAGTTTGTTATCAGAAACAATGGCTACTGTTGTTTTGGCTCTCCAGAACGCCGTGGGTATCCTTGCCTCGGCCTTCTTCGGGTGGCTGAGTGACAACAAACATATTGTCCTCTCGGCACAAGTAGTGTCAGCAATTCCATGCGTCACGAGCGGGTTAGCTGTGTTCCTCTTTTGGGGAAATACTACACAAGGGGGTGTTTTCCTTCTTGTTCTCTTCTCAATCACGTTTGGTTTCTTCTCGAGTGGCTACAGTGCTACCTGGGGAGGAATCCTCAAACAGATGGAGAGTGAGTCTGCGGAAAGAGGGGAGTCCATCGACGCAGGGCTAATATATGGTTTAATAAACGGTGTCAGAGGCATAGGGTACCTCGTTGGAGGTGCTGTTAGTGTCTGGCTGATCAACGCCGGAACTATATCCGACTGTCAACACTTTGGGTACGGCAGTACTTATGGACCTCTTATATTATTCACAGGACTTGTATCCCTTGCTGGAGGCTGGGTTGTAATCTGGAGCTGGTGGCCTCAGTCATGGACATTTGGAAGGGGCACTTGAGAAGTAATGTTATGGTCTGAGTGAGAGTTGTACACAGAGAAATGTATAGAGAATAAAGATTGCATAAGCTCAAGTTTACATTGCTCTTTGTCACAGAATTGATAGATGTGCCTACTCCCACTGCATAATAACAAGAACATGAGGCATATCTATAAAGATACAGCGAGCCATGAGTATCAAAGCCAAGTAATTATCCATCTCAAGTTATTGCATCACAGTCTAATACATAAATGTGACCTGAAAACCATACTTAAAGGCGCCGTTTTGCGTATACTGTTCCAGCCCTGTGATGTATGCTGTCCCGTTACTGTACTCTAGCTTGGGTAAGGAAGCTTTGAGTTGCCCGTGATTAGAGTGAAATTCGACACTCTTGGGCGCATTACGTAGGCCAGCAACAGTTAGGTTCGTGAGGGGAGGGCTGAGTTGATAGTCGCCGTGAGGTTCCGCCTGCAGGACTCCCTTGCTGAAAGTGAACTATGCCACGATTAGTAACGAACTCTCAGATTGTGAAATTATACATACAAAGACTGTCATGGTAGCCTCTGGTTCGAGGCTGACACCGTCATCAAAATACACGCTTCCTTCAGCATATTCGTTATCGTCGAGCGCCAATAGAAGTGATAATGGGTTCCTCCTTGTTGCTGCTGTTGTATTTCCTGGGCTTTGCAAAGTGAAAATTGTGCCCCCTCTAATGTGGAGATTAATATGTTCTAGAGGCGCATCAAGAGTGACGTTCTCTTGAGGCTTGGCGTGGACTTCATTCAACGTGTACCAATCGTACCATCGTGTGCCTTCTCCAATCCCAGGAAACACACCGCGGACTGTTTTAGAGTTTGGAGTCAGCACAGGCGTTACCAAAAGGGATGGCCCCAGCAAGAATTGCGAGTACGTGGCCTTGAGGCTTTCGTCGTTTGGAAACTCCCATGCCAAGGCCCGCATCACAAGGTCGCCCTTGGTGTTGGCATAGTGAAACAATGTGTAGATATAGTTGAGGAGGCTGTATCTTATAGCGATAGCGCGACGTGAGGCCTCTGCAACAGATGACCAAACAAACGCCTCTTGGGAGATTGTGCCGCCCATATTGTGATTCCGATAAAAGGGCATGAAAGCACCAAGAGACATCCATCGAGCACAGAGGTCAAAACTTGCGTTATGGGAATAACCACAGATATCAACTCCAAACATGGGGATTCCAGCCATCATGTGTGTCAGAGCATGTGAGATTGATAGGAACATACTCCCCCATTTTGAAGAGTTATCACCTCCCCACCTCGTAGCATATCGACCAATGCCAGCAAAGTTGCCACGGGCAATGTTGAAAGGACGACGACCAGGGAAGAGCTCGAGCAATCCGTAATAGGTCGCGTTGGAGATCTGGTTCCCAAAGAGATTGTGCATCTGGTACTCAGTGGTGTTTAGGTCATCATTGTGAGTTGCATCCGGGGAGATGGTCATTCTCCTGATAGAATGACCAGGCTGTAGACTTTAATTAGTGTTAGCTGTTATCCTGTCCCGACTGGCACGGAGACAAACTTACTTGTTCAAGACATAAGGTGGATATGTGAGGTTTCTGACCCCTGGTGTTGGTTCTGTGCGTCCTAGCGTGCTAGTGGCGGGGATATGGAAGACTTGGGTAGCCTGGAGAGCCGCTGACTGATTAGCTGCAGCCTCCTTTGCCATTTCATATTCAGAATGGTTGGTCTCGCTGAATCCATCTGGATACTCATAGAACATATTGAGCCTCTCTCCAGGAATCAGGAATGGAACGTGAACCGGATTCATATGCAGACGCGTATTTCCGCAAGGTCCCACGCAGTATGAAGCAGGCTCCGTCAAGTCAGAGAGCATTCCATCATAAGGCACACTCTTATACCAAATCTTGAGCTCCTTCGCCCACCATTTGTGTGCCTCGGGCAGCATAAAGTCTCCCCAGACAACGAACCCTGGCCAGTTGTTGCCTGTGTAAAAGTCACCCGATTCAGGATCTCTGATAAAGGCGTTTAGCTTGGCCCCTCGCTCATAAGGACCATAAGTATCCTTGGGGTCATCAGGATTTGGGCGGTATATGTTGGCCCACACAAGCGGAACATAGTATTGCTCGTTCTCGTGTAGCCAGTCTACCCATTTAGACATGCGGTCAGGTGGGAAAGTAATGGGATTGTTGGCGAAACTGCGGAAACCATCAAACATGTCAAAGTCTGACCAAATGGCCTCGAGAGGGATATTGGCAGCCCTGTAATTCTCGACAACTGCTTCGATCTTGTCAAGGGTGTCGTAGCCCAATCGACATTGATGAAAACCAAGCGTCCAGAACATCTGCATCGCAGGCAACCCCACACAGCCAGAATGATACTGACGCATAGTCTCAATAGCTGTAGATCCCCCTTGTTTGTTCTGGCCGCTGAGAAAGTAGAGATCAACACTTCCACCAATCGTACGGTATGTCAAAGCCTCTGGTCTCAAGAGCCATTCTTGGCCGTGAGCATTGCGTGCATATACTCCGTGAGAGGTGGTGTTGCTGCCCTTGTGATATCGACTCTCCTGGTAGAATGGATGCACACCATAGATATTTCCATCTATAGGGTTTCCATGTTCAATGCCAGCGTCATTCGTCCAAAACGTCTGCGTGAAGTTTTGCCCCAGATGAAAGTCATGGATATTCTCCGCTATTTTAAAAATTAGCTTGAGTCTATATCTCGCCTTTGATCATACCTAGTCCATAGACATTGTAGTCTGGTTCCATGTTTGTCACCAATTCAATAAATTGGTCCTCAAAAACGAGAACATGACCATATGTTGAAAACAGGACCTCTCTAGTACAGCTTCGGGTGATCTTGAACTGGAAGCTTGGTGAATTGCTATGAGAGATGAATCAGTACTAGCATGGATGAAGTAACACGATGAGGAGCATACCTCCACTCAAATCTGAGGTCACTGTTCGAGATTGTTGTCTTTTTGTCCCGCACAGGCTCAAACACAATTGAGTCTGGAAGGATATATTGTGTTTTGTTTAATTCAGACAAATATTTGGGGAAGATCTTAACATTCAAACGCTCTTTGGTCTGATACTGAACCTCGAGGACGAGATGACGAATATCATTACCACTGTAGCTAGTTAGAGCGATTTCATGGCAAATGAAGTAAAGACATACAAAGCCTGACAGTCAGGTCCAGCGATGGTCAGATCAGCCCGCACGCCTTTGAGATTTTTTTTTATGTTTGTGGCCTTGTATCCTGGGCATTTCTGTGCATCAGGTGCATTGGGATCTCGAAAGGTTGGCGTCAGGCTGGGAGCGACGGCAATACCAGGAGAAGCTGTCTTGGACTGTTCAACAGTCGATATCGACGGCTTTCCTTCAAGTTCATTTATTAGCATCTACACTTCATCAAAAGGTAACCACAATGAAATCAAGCCTACCTTGGGCCGCAACTATGAATATTATCAAAGCAAGGAGATATTGAAACATTGTATTATGTCAGCTAATCTGTCGACACTCAGGTTGTGCAAAACAAAGCTGTAGACCGTTATAGTGATGAGGTTTGTTCAGTGCTCAGTAAGCCACTTTTGGAAGGGCGCTTTCAAGCAAATTGATACAGTGAAATGCTTATCTCTCTCAAGAGTCGCACTCGCGACGGAGCTGATGGCATAAACGCGAACGCTTTGCTAGAATAGGTGAGCTCCCCAAAGTGTGAACCTCAGAGGAGGCACAGACCTTGCGCAATCCATGATCGGTCTTGTAAAGTTGTCTAGGTTACGGATCCTGATTCCTCCAGTACGCTCGCGTGTAAAGAGAGAAAACAAAACTGCTATCATTGACATGAATCATGATGGCCGACTCTGTGTCCCGCTATTCCTGTCAGGGGGGTAGGTTTAGTAGTATGTATGCATGCAGCGTGGGAGAACAAGGCACATCTCACGGATATCTCGGCATCGTATTTACTTAGTGGCGGCAAGCGAAAGAAGCATAAGATAGTGCCGGGTACGACTTGAAACCAGGTTTTGCGAGGCGTATCCGCACACTTGCATGAGGGTGCACAAGCCGTGCGAAGTGTCAACAGTGAGTGTCAAAGCGTCAAATTTGATGTTATGCAACTAAACCCATGCCTTTATTTGGTCTGGGGTTGAACCGTGCCTCACCATGATAAGCGGGGAATCACTCCTGTCACTCACAATCCCTCCCCGGATTAGGGCAGATGCATTGTCAGACTGCCTGGTAGCGTAGATGCTCCAATGAAAATCGACGTCTCAAGAGTCCTACCGATGATGCCATTGTCCCTGTTAGTGATGCACAACAACATTAAGCAGTTATTGTACTACGGCTCGGCGTTTTTTTTTATGTGACACAACCTTCCCATTGCTTATCATACTAGTCAGAAGCTTATGTTGCATTTTCGTAACTGCCCATCTCGACGCTCAAATGTACTTGTATTCCTTGGTGATAGGTCCATCTTCTGAGGAATAAGGCGCATGATCCTTGTACCCTCATACAGTTACTTCGCAGGATTCTTTTGAAAGTATCGTGAAGAAGTTCCAGTTGCCATTCCTAGTAATGAGCTACATCAGATTCCTCTCTGTACTGATAACACTCCTCAAAATGCATCCATCAGTCAGGCCACGTCATCTCGACGGGTACTACAGTTACACTGCAGAGGAAGTATGAGTGTTTTCTCTTGTAGAAGGCGTGGGGTTGATATGTGTATGAATACTCTCGAAAAGGAAATTTGTCGCATGATCATGGTTACATTCTATTCAAGTGTGGAATTTCCAAGTCTATGAGCTCGTGTTGATTCTATATTCTCGAAATTTGGTTTGTCTTGGTGAGGGGGGAAAGAGACCACCCAATATACCATCACTGATCAGTCAATATCTTGAGCACTTCCATCATCATCATCATCTCGCTTTCAAACATTTTGCACCAACAAATTTCTATCCCAAGATTTCCAAAAGCGCTACAGTTGCTCACATTCTCACTATGACTACTCTTGATCCTCGTTTGTTTTACGAGCAGGCACTCGTCGACAATGGTATCACCCATGCCTTTGGTGTCCCTGATTCCTGCTTGAAGGGATTTCTGGCCTACTTGTATGCGACCAAGAAATCTCCAGAACAAATCATCACTGCGAGTGAAGGCGCTGCTGTTGCGCTTGCTGCTGGCTACTATCTATCAACTCAGAATCTCGCTGTTGCATACATGCAAAACTCTGGCCTTGCAAATGCCTTGAATCCTCTACAATCTCTGGCCGCCAAAGAAGTGTTTGGAATTCCAATGCTCCTGATGGTTGGCTGGAGGGGACGGCCAGGAGAGCATGACGAGCCAGAGCATCTCTTGGCAGGCCCTCGCACTCTGGAGACTCTGAAGTCGCAGGGTTTCCCCTATGAGATTCTTCCAGATACTCTTGAAGAGACCAAAAGCGCAGTCTCACGACTTGTCAAAGCCGCCAAGGAGGGCAACACTCCTGTTGCTCTTGTCATTCCCAACCACAGGTTCGCTGCATATCATCCCGAGCACGGGGAGAGCAATGGACTTTGGCACCCCACCGTTACCAACCTTGCCAAGTACATAACTAGACCTGAAGATTGGCGTTCGTCTGAGGGCCATCTTCCTCTATCGCGAGAGCATTCCATCAGAATCATTCTCAAGAGACTTTACCCATCAGATGTCACTGTATCCTCTGTTGGAGGTAATTCTCGAGAGATTTACATGATTCGGAAGGAGAATAAAGAGGATCTGTCTCGTGCATTTTTGTCCATTGGAGCTATGGGTCATACATATCCCCTTGCCTATGGTGTCCAGATTGGTCAAGACAAGGGACGCGTTGTATGTGTTGAAGGTGATGGTTCCTTCTTGATGCACGTAGGCAACGTGGCCGTCTTGGCTGCTCATGCCTCGGACAAGTTGATCCATGTTGTAATTCACAACGGTATACACTGTTCAACTGGAAATCAGCCGATCCCAATCAGCACCAACGACCTTCTCTCTTTATGTGGAAGCTTACCTTATAAGCAGAAATTCTTTGTGGATAGTGCTGAGGGTTTGATCCAAGCCTTTGAGTGGGCCGAAAGGACTGCTCTCATTGTTGTTGTTGTCAATCAGGATGTCAACAAGAATTTGCCTCGTCCTTCAGAGCACCCGTTTGAGCTACGAGACGCATTCATTTCTCATTTTGCCAACTAGGAAAGCCTTAGATAGAAAATCTATTACTTAGCTCCAGATGTGACTTATTGAAATTGTCAACAAGTCTTAAACATTATTAATACTCATGTAATCCTTTCATCTGGCACCGGTGACCCTCCGGTCTCTACTTGATCGTGTTGGAAGCATCCAACTAGAGACGTACGTTGTAATACCAGTTGTTTAACGCAAGATAAATTTGTAGCTTGTCCTTATCTACTTGGGCATCACATGGCTGGCTCTTTGACTCCTCGCACCCCGCACTCCGATGGTGAAGCAAACGCCGATCTACAAACAAAGAGTACTAGTATGCATTGACTTCAGGTTTATATATGTAAGCATGTGTAGTGAGGGGTTTTGCCACGCGCCCTCTATCTATTGGTTCAGTACTAGGTGAAAGGAGATGGGTTAAGAACTAAACCAGGCCCTTTTGCAGCTTTTTCCGATCTCTATTAAAAGGCCAGTGAATCTCTCAACCTAGACAAGTTTCATTTTCTCAACTATACTTTTACTTCTTCATCTCTAACCGCTCCGCTAGTGTCCCTTTCAGATCAATCAATTCCTACTATCATCATGCCTGCCACACAAAAATCCCGTGTACCAGTTATTTTCGGTGCCATGACATTTGGGAGAGAAGGTTGTTACTCGCTTCACGAGACAAGAATTCATATTAACATACTTAGGTGTTGAGCAAGCGCGTATCCACGATCTCAAGGAAGCTGGTGCTATGCTGGATCTTTTCCAAGAACATGGCGGCACAGTCGTTGACACAGCTCGTGTATATGCCCAGGGCTCCTCAGAGGAATACCTTGGTCAGCTGAACTGGCAAGATCGAGGTCTGCGAGTTGACACCAAGCTGTACCCTAACATCCACGATGGTACGGGTAAAATTACTCATTCTGCTCACGATCTTCGGACGCACCTGGATGAATCCCTCAAAGCACTCAAGACAGACAAGATAGATCTCTGGTACCTTCACGGACCTGACCGCAACACGCCATTTGAGGTTACTCTTAGAGCTTGTAATGAACTTCACAAGGAAGGGAAGTTCAACAGGCTCGGACTGAGTAACTACATGGCCTGGGAGGTTGCATATATCAGCGAGCTGTGTATCCGTGAAGGATGGGTTCGTCCTACAGTTTATCAGGGAGTATACAACGCCATCCACCGAACTGTTGAAATGGAGCTTTTCCCTTGTCTTCGGCACTATGGTATCACGTTCTACGCTTTCAGTCCTCTGGCGGGTAGTCAGCTTACCGGGCGGTACAAGCGTGACACTCAGGACACGGACATTGAAGCCATGTCTCGCTTCGATCCAAACACCTTCCAAGGTCGCAAGTACAGGCGACGATTCTGGAATGATGTTATTTTTGATGCAGTTGAACTCATAAGGAATGAAGCTGGAAAGCATGGATTGACAGAGATGGATTGTGCATTTCGTTGGATCGAACATCATTCGCAACTAGATCCTGAGCGAGGAGACTCGGTCATTATTGGAGCAAGCAGCAAGAGTCAGCTGGAACAGAACTTGAGCCTTCTGGAGAAAGGTCCCTTGCCCAAAGAAATCGTGGATGTCCTGGACAAAGCGTGGTTGATTACAAAGGGTAGCGTTAACAATTACTGGCATTGATAGGTCATAGGATTCAAGGGTTATGTCTACAGCTAGTGAATTTGCCCGGGTACATGTCATTACCATTCATCTTTTTCCAATACCATTTAAAGAACCTCATGAGGCACTACTGGGCTTCGTGACAGTAGGGTTGCTTATCTCAATGTACATGATATGATTCTAGAGTAGGGGAGGTGGCGACCTCCGATTATCGGTTGTCATCGCAGTCAGGGAAGATGAATAGCTCTGATTGGTAGTTGGTCAATGTTTGTTTGTTTGTTAATCTACGCAAAGAGACTACTACGACGCATGCTTATCACGTTGTTGGTTGCATCCCGTCTCGGGTATATCGGCACCGTAGAACAAGGCAAGGCACCTTCTAGCAAACAAGGTAACAAACAAGTTCTGGTTACCTACCACAATCAAAGGTACCATAGCCTGTGATCTACATACTCATTTGCCTCTTTTGGGCATTTTGGAAACGTGACAAGAAATCCTGCAACTGCATTCAACGCTCAGATTCTGACACTGCTTTGACTTGCATCACATGATCACTCAAGTTTCCCCTCACAAGAGTCACATACGTTCACAAAAACCCAGTATTCGAAACCAACATTGCTTCAATAACGTAATTGACATACACCTACCTATTGTCAAAGACAGCCGCAGCCATGACAGATTGGAAGAACGCTGAGTACACTCTCTACTCATCCCCCTTCTCTCTCTATTCAATGATGGCCCGTCACACAATTCACCTTGGACCAACAACCCATGGCGCAACACCACCCAAAAGTATCACTCTGCACTTCATCAACCACAAGGCCCATGAAAACCTCAGCGAAGATTACTTGATCAACGTAAACCCAAAAGGACAAGTTCCAGCTATGAAGGGTAATTTTCTGTCAGAAATACTTACTGAGAGCCGTGCCATCTCACTCCATATGGCAGAAAAGCACTACCCTGCCATGCTGGGAGGCAAATATGAGAATGTCGTGAGAGATCTCTTTGAACGGCTGCATTCTATCTATGGGCTATCAATCAGCAATAAGAATCCGACACCAGAAATGACTCGGCGAAATCCTTCACCGGTTGAAAAGATCCTCGAGAGGACTGATATACGCCCGGAATATCGCGCTGCTCTAGAAGCTAAGCTTGCCTTGTCAGTCATCCTTCACCTGCTGAACCAGACATTGTACTCACACGGCCTTCTAGTCATAACCAGCACAACGCTGTGGCCTTTCAGCCAGCTGTTGTAGCTAAGCATCGTGCAGATCTGAAGGCTATTCTTGAAGAAGTCGTGGAGCATCGCAGACAAACTGGTTCGTACGAAAAATATGACGAATGGACTTTTGGCTCCGAGATTGGACCAACTATCCTCGATAGTCATTTACTCCCTTTTACCTTGCGTTGTCTGGAAGTTGGCAATGATGATCTTGTACCTCTCGAGTTGCAGCGTTGGGCTGAGGTGAAAGCAAAGAGCCTATCCTGGCAGAAGGTTATGCATGGCAGGCCAACTACATACCATCCTTCAATGGGCCCCGTTGCAGAAATGTCTGATATGATGAGTCTCTGAGCCCTTCAATTATGGCGATTGCTTCGAAGCAAGACATGAGACGTCTAGTACATAGAAGGACTACATGATACGATAAGCTTTTCTAAACTAGCTGGTGAAATTCTACCAATTGGTCACATAACAAGGCACGTATACAGATATGGGTGACTGTCTCACCTAGATTACATGCATGGCATTAGCCAAACTGGGGTGCGTTAAGCTCCATCAAGGTCAAGGACCAGAGATAGGGCCTACTGATGGGGGAGTCTGGACTCAACAGCCAAAGATCCATAACAGCTGCTTTCAATTGACAGCCGCATCTGCATTTCCATTGATAAGAACAACCCCAACTACTGCTCTGGTGAGGCACCGAGTTGTAGAAACAGGAAGTCCGAGTCGGCTGGCAAGTAATCTAGTAATGGCAGCGCCAAATTGCTCCATTGATGGAGCAGTAGGTGCTTCAATCATAATGAAGAGTGCAATAATCGCGCCATTGAATGCCAAATAAACGGCAATGGTGCAGAGAGCTTTCTCAAATATGTTTTAGTGTTCAAGTTTTACACATGTCATTTTAATTGCATTCTGGCTTAATGAAAGCCTGAACCGTAGAGCTCTGAGTCATTGATCTCTTGCGCTTTATTGATTCGACTATCTATCTAGCATTTTCATAAAAGAAAAGGTCAAGTGCAGAAGTGTCTATCATGAATAAATCATCTAACAAAGGGTCTTGACTGGACCCTAGAAAGCCCATACTCATATTGTAATCAGTCGCTGCAGGATGAGCATTTGAACCAAGGTCGGACAAGTCCGCATTCGATGTTTGACTCTCTCTGCTACTCCATCTTAATGAACTCTCACTTGCCTGATCATATGGCGATGCTTCATCTGACATTTTTAGGTGAGGACCAACAGGTTGTTGATCAAGCTGCCCAGATGTTGCAGCATATTGCGGTTTCGTCGGTGTTCTATCGGCTCTCTCATCCCTGATCTTGGAAGCCCTCTGTTCAAGAACTTGCAAGAGTCCTTTGGCATATGTCCAATATTTTGCGAGCTCCCGCAAGGTTGCAAGAAATGTGTCTAATATGTGACGAGACTTGGCAGCTAACAGCGGCTTGCTCGTGCTGATCTGGTTCAGAATGTAGATGGTTGCAGTAAACAAAACATGATTGCTATACAGCCACAGTGAAGATATCATCCTTTGACTAAGCAAGACTTCCAAGACGGATGCGATTGCGACTGTGGCTTCTCTGCAAAGAATAGCATCTTCGTGTGTCTCTTTAGATTGATCTTTTGCATCGGCATGTGGTGCAGGACGATGAAGTAACAGAACGAAGTTGTGATGCGTCAGATGCAAAAGAGACTGCCAGATATCAAGACTGGATAGTTTTAATTGCAGTTTTTCTGGAAGCTCAAGCATCAGATTCCCAAGGGACTCGTCTGCTCTTTTGATAGCCTCACGTCGTGTCTCCATGGAGGCTCGAGGTGACCAACCGACCCTTATTGTTTGGGAGATGACCTTGCACAGCTTGATGTGATGGATCATGAAATCGATTTCTGCTCCGGGGATGCCTTCAAGATCAGCATATTGTAAATCTGGAACATCCGAGTCGGCAAGGTTTCTAACATGGTCAGTAGACAGGTCCTGTAGGATTTTAATCATGCAATGGACTCACATCACTTGAGGTCGACCTGTTGAGGTTGCTGAAATTGTGTCAAACTGGAAGAGAATCCACCAGAGCCGAGTATATGTGCGCTTATAAACCGGTAGCATCGATGAGTGGCTAGCGTCTCGATGGAGCCCCATGGCCATTGCTGTTCTGGTGGCAATCCCAATCCAATGCCAAGCATTGGCGTCAGAATACCATGTGAGCAGTAACGGCACTTGGATATAGACAAGCCTATCGTGCCAAGAGTCACTTAATACAAGATATTTTGCTCTCCGGAAGAAGACAGGCAGTAGAGGAACCATGGTCTCATCTTGTGACGCTAGGGCGTGTGCTCCCACGAGTAAGATAGCATTGAGAAGCGTCAGGCACAGTGGATTCATCCGATCCTGGCCATGATACTGCGACATGAACAACTCTTCATCCACTATCGGCCATCCACGATTAATAACGTCAAAATAAGCTCTTATCAACCTGATTTCAAGCTGCTTATCTGGACGCCTGAGGATTTCTTCTGGAATGTTATGTTCCTCATACCAAGTCTCTGAAGGACCCAACTGGCCATTGCTAAAGTGAAACACCTTATCAAAGCCTGGTTCGGAAGAGCTCTGGCGAACAAGGTAATGGCAGTTGGAAAGTTCGGACCCAATGAAGTGTGAACGAGTTCTATGACCAAGCTCGACACCTGTTTTGTCATTGCGGTTCAAGAGGTGAGCTCCCAGATCTTGTTCGCCGTCTTCCTTTCCTTTTGTGCTGGCTGGTTCTGTGGTGAAAGGCGGCGGAACCAAAGGTGATTCGGTTGATCCGCGGGGACGAAGAGGAGCAAGAACAGCCGGACGATTCAAGGTCTCCCTAGCATCCTTTTTGTTGGGACACATACGACATCCTGGCCGGTTATGAGTGCTGCAGTTTGTACAAGGAACACCTTTATCGGCTATGTCACAACGGATCTTCCTTTGCCGACAATTAATGCAAGCACGTCCTTAAAGCAAGGCCATTAGTTGTCATGGTTTATGGGGAAATGACTGCTGGTGAACTCACTGGCTGGTCCATCGACACGAGGCAATTGTGCCCTTTTAGCCGTGATATTCTGAGATCGTGGGCGGCGACAAGGCATCTGGACTCGAGTGATGAGAAGTCTATAAAAAGAACTTTTCGGCAAACAAGAGAGTCGAGAAGTCCAGTCTCCAGTCAGACTTTGACGTGGTATCTTGCAATGATGACAAAGTTGAGTTCTGGAGATTCCCAACTAATCTTGTTTAGTCGCCGTCATCAACAAGATGTGTGTGGCTGATGAGTGGCGTATTTTGTGGTGTGGCTGATTCCATCTAACAACTTCAATGCTCAACTCGGTTTACAGCTATCTGTAGGCAAAATCAAGCTTGCAATCAAGAATTGTGTATTCTATCATCAAGAACAAGATTCTAACCAGGTAATTTAGCTGTATTTGTAATCTTCACTTGTAAATCTAGTTGTCAATTAAGTCTCGGCATAAGCAGCCAATCACGTCCTACGAGAATCCCGGCCTCCGGTGAAAGCAACCAATTACGGCGGGTCTTGAAGAAGAGCAGCCACGGCGATCCAACTAGAGCTGCCCAGCCCTCGGCATAACCACCAATCACAAACTCAGCTTCAGCCCGAGACATGTTGATTAGAATCATGAAGGGCGTCATTCTGTCGTTTGATTATGAATGTATATCACTACAGGGGAGTTGTTCAGCTTACTATAAGTATTAACAAGAGAAGCCTGAATTGAAGATTTGAGAAGACCTGCATCTATCGACCAACAGACGTAAAAAGTCCGAAACCACCATATCGCTACCATCATGCTATCGCAATGCTTGCTTCCGTCACGCGGAAAACAAGACTCTCCTTTTGATATTCATATTGAAGGGCATTACGAGTCCAAAATTTATACTTTCGGTTCCACAATCTCAGGTCGCGTCACTATAACACCTCGGGACCAAATCCCTTTCCAATCTTTCCAAATTGATCTAAGAGGCACAACTTCAACCTGTGGTCACGCATTCCAATATGGCACACCTTTTATAACTCAGACCTTTATGCAGCTGCAGATGCCAATATCTCCTTCGGCTCTACCTTCCAGTCAGATACTCGAACCTGGAGAGTCATACCACGTTCCCTTTCGGTTCGTGATCCCCGAACAACTCTCTACTACTGCATGCAACCACCAGAATGTAGCCGTTAGAGAACGACATGTACGGCCGCCACCAAGCATGGGGGCTTGGGCTCATGACGATCTCACTGGTGGCTCCGCACATGTCGATTATGTGATCAGCGCACGGCTCGTACTACAAAAGAGTAAACGAGGAGAAGAACGGTGTCTCGATCAGAGCCGATCTGTTAAAGTTATTCCTACTCTTTCCGAGCAACCTCCACTTCACATCGGTCCAGAGAACTCAGAATACTGTTTATCTCAGACCAAGGCAATCAGGAAGAATATAATAGGCACAAAGATGGGAATCATTACCGCTTCAGCGACCCAGCCACAAGCGATTGTACTCTGTTTGGATGGGCTTCGGGCATCCAAGTCTCAAATACCAATAAGTCTGGAATACATCCCAGCATCACCGAATGGGACACCTCCTGAAGTGCGCATTAAATCAGCCATAATTGAAACATTCACAAACTTTTGGCTCGGCCTGGACGGCTATTTGCCCGATCACCATCAGCGACCGTCAAATGCCGCGGCTCCAACAGCTCCATGGTCGACTTCGCACTCGCTAGTGCTTGATGGGCGAGAAAAGGTAGCTTGGGAGGGATATCGAGCACTCGACTTGGAGCAAGGGCCAGACAGAAGGTTCTCAGAGCCCTTTCAGGTTATTCGAGAATGCGCAGAACCCAAAATCTCAACACGTTCAGCTTCGAATGCTTCTCATTGGGACTTGGGTGTCTCTAAACCTACTGCTTACAGGGCTACCATTCTACAGTCATTCAAGCTGCCTACCGAGAAGTTATTGTTTCTTCCGACTTTCTACTCGTGTCTAATCAGTCGAACCTACCGTGTGCGACTTACTTTAGCCATAGGCAGTCATGGTCCCACTATCTCTCTTGTATTACCACTCCAAGTAGCATCCAAAGGTTTTGATACTGTGCAAGACAATGGTTTGCTCTGTGTAAGTGCAATATTCGCAAAACAATTGAAAACTCAAATGCTAATTTTGAAAGATGGCTTATAAATGCGGCCCTGAGCTACCTAAGGATGTACTTCCGCCCTATAGTCATTGAAAAATAATACTATACTATAATTTACATTAACTTGGCTTCGATTCTCACATCTTATGTTTGGTTTGTCAAAGCGGCGTTTTTACTGCTTTCTGTAACCGACTCAACGGCTCGATCTCCTCGTCTCTTACCCCTAGACTCGAGCTTTTGCTGGTCGATGAGCTTCCAGGCATCCTTCCTTGCCTCTTGGCGCCGCTCTTTCTCCTTCTTTACTTCATCTAGGTAGAAGTTAGCTGAGAAATACCACATATTCTTGGCAGGGTGATCGTTAACCTGGGCTCTGGTGACGGCCCCAAGCCCACATGGCTACTGGAGCCTCCGAGGCAAACTGCTTGGACCCGATGAGTACGTCGAAACCGACATTCTCGACGACAATGAACTTGCTTTGGCGATGACGGGTGTCTTGCAGGCGGTTCCACAGCAGCGTGACTTCTTTCTTGGGCACGACCTGACCCTCGATCTGCTCCAAGGTCCTCTCAACCTGCTCCTCCTTCGGTATGTCCACGATCTTGGCCGCATCCATGCGGTGCCTCTCAAGTACATCAGAGTTGATGGAGTTCTCCGTGGTCCCAGGGTCAATCTTGCTTCGGAGAGGCACATGCTCAAAGCGGTCGGCGCCCGTGGCATTGTCGACCTCAATCAAGACCACTATGTCGCGGGTGAAGTCCAACCTCATAAGGGCAACAAAATCCAGGTAGAATTTGTTGGCATTTCGGCGCCGAGGGATGGCGTGGTGGTCGTCTGTGTTCTCAGTGGGGTAATCGGGATGGTCATGGTGCTCTTCTTCCTGCTCGTGCAGGTACAATAGCGAGGGGAAGATATCAGAGGATGGGAGTTCTAGGTCATTTTCGTCCCGGAACTAGGCATGACGGGTAGTATGTGGTTCCTGGGGACGTTATCGTGGCAGATGACGAGCTGCAAACCAAGCTGTAGGATTAGCATAGAAAGTTCAATAAGCCTATCAAAATGTGGTGGGATAGAGGTTCTGCACCATAACGACGCAGGGACCTTTCACCGGTGCACAAATGTCATCAAAGAAGCACTATAAGAAGGGCATTGACTGCTACAGATGTGCAAACACCACCTATTACTCCAACACGGTAATTTGCGGTAATGAATCCACGTATATGTGAGTGGTGGATGAGGAGTAGATTAATCAGAGCATAGTCTGGTTAATTCCAGATCCAGAATATCTAAATTATCAGGTATCCTGGTTAAAAGACCTACAAACCATTAAGCCAAACTAAATGAGCCATCTATCTTCCTGGTGCCTCGCAGATTTATGGCAGTAAACTCTACTCAAAATTATACAAATTCAATGAGCTCAAGCCCATGCTGAGGACTTATGCCATCCAATTGCCCATATCCCACTGTTCGAGCATGAAGTCTGAAGCATCGAACGCAGAACCTCTCTTATTAGTGCTTCAACATCTTGCAACATTCTTTTTGTCCCTCATTAGCTCGGTTGCCGGCTTTACTAGGCCATAAATGTGCTCATGAGGCTAAGGAGATGTTCATCTTAGTATTAAGAAAGAGTTTTCAGACTCATGCAAGGATCTAATCAGATAATCTTTCCTGTTACTGCAATGTGATAGGTCAAACTTATAATGCCAAGATTCGCTGCTTATCAATCTAGGCTATTTGTGCAGAAACAGGTCAACCTCAAAATGCCAAGGTGCGCTTCTTATCAGTCTATGCTATTTGTGTACTTAGCTTGAGTTTGAGTGGTCTGATAATACGTCTTGGCATGGGGAGGTACTCTTATTTTCTGGGGATTTAAGAAGAGACTACCTATCCCGGCTGGAATAAACATGCTTGTTAATGCAGAATTCAAAATGGCACCAGAAAAGAGCGAGATCACGCCTGTTGGCCCAAGTCCTGTGGATCAAAGCAATAGCAGTGCTTTACTTGATTCAGAGAGTCACCGAGATGATATTCCAGTTCCTACAGAAGCTCTACGCAAGCTCTGGGCCAAGTTTCCACTTACTGTGGCATTTGTCGGGTGAGGGAATTTCCCAATTAGGGCCCGCGGGCATCAATGCTGACTCAATATTTCAGTCTTTTTGTAATGAATTTCAGCATGGTCTTTGCTGCTTCTTCAGCCGGGGTTTACGATCCATACGCCACCAGTCATTTTCAACGTCACTCGCTCATTGCTACGGCAAATATCGTTCACGGTATTGTTCGGATCGTTGCTTATCCTCTCTTGGCAAAAGTTGCAGATGTGAGTATCCTTAGGGCTGGTTATTGCCTTCACCGAGACTAAATGAATACCAGCATATTGGACGACCCCAGGGATTTGCTGGGGCTGCGATAAGCATGGCTCTGGCAAATGTACTCTATGCGGCGTGTCATAACGTCGAAACATATCTTGTATGTCTGATTCATGTCTCGTGTCGTTTTTTCAGCAATGACTAACAAGATTAGGCTGGTGGCATATTTGAATCATTCGGTGATACCTGGTGGACAATTACTGAGCAGATCTTTATTGCCCAAGTAACATCCTTGATTAACAGAGGCTTCCTCTTTACTCTCCCGGAATCACTTGCTGCCATACCGACTTTATACGCTGGAACATATCTCGGTGAGCACATGTTGCTCAATTCCTCGTGGCGCTGGGGATTTGGCATGTGGGCTGCCATCATGCCATTCTGTGCACTGCCAACTATTAGCATCATGGTGTTCATGAGCCTAAGGGCACGAAAGAAGGGCATAGTGATCAAGCGAACTTCACTGCGTACTGCTTCAGAGCTACCAAAGGATGCTTCTTGGATCGTCCAAGCTCGACAAGTGCTCCATGTCCAGTTGGATATTGTTGGAGCATTCTTGTTACTCGGGGGGCTCTCCATGACTCTTCTTCCGCTCTCTATAACCGGAAAACGCAATACTGAGAAGTGGACTGAGCCATCATCTATCGTCTTGTTAGTTGTTGGCGTCTTGACGTTTGTTGCATTCTTAATCTGGGATGGCCGGTATGCTAAGAAGCCAATTGTCCCATTTCGCATGATCAAGAACCGCAACGTCATACTCGCTTGTGCTTCGGTATGCTTGATTGCAATGTCGGATTCAACATACCGAACATTCGCTTCTAGCTTCTTGCAGGTTGCTGGTGGCTATTCCCCTGGCCATGCAGTTCGCATTGAGTGAGTCCCATACCACGTCAAAGCGCACAATTGCTAACAATGATTATCAGCAACGCCCGACGTGTTGCTTTGAACCTAGGTGGTCTTGTCATTGGCTTGGGCATACGCTTTGTCAAGCATACGAAACCATTCATCATCCTCGGCTTCTTAATGGTAGCTTTAGCGAACGGACTTCCGATCTATTTCACAAATATTGATCGAGTTCGAGTCGCGAATGAGGCGTCATTAACCACAGCACAAGTCCTACTTGGTCTTGGTCGCGGTTTCGCCCAGGTTCCGCTCCAGGTCTCCTTGCAGGCGGCGGTGCCAGACCATGAGATTGGTATTGCAACAGCCATGTTCCTTTCGTCTTCTGGGTTTGGTGCCAATGTCGGTAACAGGTAAGTCTCATATAAGGTCCTGCTCCTGAGTGGATAAACTGACATGCATCTCAAGTATTGGGGGAGCTTTATGGAATACTCTACTCCCACGCCGGCTCTCATCAAATCTGCCAGAAGAGGTCAAGGCTAATAGCACTACAATCTTTCGCTCAATCGTAGTTGCACAGAGCTATGAGCTAGGCACTGAAACTCGCAACGCGATCAATCTGAGTTATCGCATGACACAACAAACCCTTGCTATTGGGTCTCTGTCTCTGTCTTTTCCGCTGTTGTTTATCATGTTTTTCTTCCGAAATGTCAAGTTAGCCAAGGAGGATGATGAGAGGAACGAGGTTGCCGAACAACAGCTTGCTGCGGCGGGGAAGAGACTTGAGAGTGGCCACAATAAGCCAAGCGAAAAGATGTAGCCTCTCATCAGCTTACATTCTGCAAACCTACTTCTACAGATTATTATAAGCATTTATCTCGTCATACTTGATAAGGAAATTAGTGGCATTGGTAAATGTCAGCCCACTGATGAGTGGCTAAATCATGACATCGGGGACTTGATAATATGCAAAATAATGGCTCACCCTGCTGCGTAAGTACAATTCTGGTAATTCGTTGGAAACTTAAATGCTGACTTCAGAAGATGCCTTACAAAGATGACCCTCAACTGGCTGAGGATGTACTTCCACCATATAGTAGTCGGTAGAGATGATAATATAATTCAAAGAGTTTCCACTGTCCTCCTCTACTTATAGGTAGATAATAAGTGCCTCTGAGGCCTTGAGAGTAACTTCAAGCTTTCCCTTCTTAACTGAAATCTTCTCAGTCTTCTTCTTTCTACCCAATTTACAATTCTTGTTCGAGAATGATTGACCTACTCTGTTAGCGAAGAGTACATGTAGTGATAATGATTGCATACCTCCAATGCTTGGCTGTGGAAATAACTTGCTCTGTACGAGAGGAACCGTTATCTCGCTGCTTGGGCCCGTCATGCGGAGGGCATTGACCGAATTGGTTTTCAGTCCAGTCAGAGTGAACTTGGTTTGGGACCGCTTTCCAGTGCCCGAGTAGTAATCGGTATTGACTAAGACGGCCTTGAAAGGCTTTCCGCGTCTGTAGATAATGTATTGAGCATAGGGGTCAGTGCCATCATCGACGGCAACAATGGCATCGCCTCCAGCTACAGCCAGGGCTCCAAAGTAAGCACCGTAGAAAGGGGCGTTGACTCGATCACTCCACCACCAGTTGAAATAGGCTTCAGGGTCAGTCAGATATCAATCACAATCCATAACTTGCATCAAACTTACCTTGGTTGATTGTACCTTGATGATAGAACAAACGCTGAACACCAAGAGACAGTGCACCAAGTGCTTTATCAATTGATTGAATAGCTGATCCAAAATTGGAATCCATTTCATAGTCGAGGCCATGGAACACCGTCTCGCCTATGTATTCGTGTTAGTGTGTACACATTATACAGATAGAATTATGGACCTCACCCAGTATATATGGTCTTCCAACAGCCTTGGCGCTCGAAATAGGCAACAGGCTCAGGTCATCAACGGTTCTCTGATGCTTCATCTCCAAACTCAAGTCATTCGCGGAAGCATTGGAAAAAGCATACAAGTGACCATTGTAGACTTTGGTAGCTTCCTTTACAGTCTTGTTGTAACTCTTTTCGATGAGATATGGCAGGTTAGGCCAATTGGGCTCGATCTCAAAGGGGATGGCATATCCACCACCAGCCAAGATAGGGAAAGGGCTCTTCCAGTGATTGATGAAGCCTTGAGCCCAATCAGCTACATTCTGACCCTCTTGAGTCTCATTCCAGGGAGCTTCAGCTACTGGGTACTGCCAGTACTTCCAGTATACTGTGAGAAATAGTCAGTACAGTCCTTGTACGTATTGTGTCGTGCTGACAACCCTGCAGTCAGGCTCATTTCCAAGTTCAATTACCCAGAGGTATTTGGCAACGTTTTCCTTGGCTTTTAATACGGCAGCAAAGATATTCGTTCTGTTGTTGAGGCCCCGGTTAAAGCCTATAGATTATTAGTCTAATTGTCTTTTCAGGAACCTGTCATTACCTAGCATTGTCTCGCTTCCAAACTTTTCTATTCATGATTAATCAAGTAGCACACTGGCTTTAGCCTATATAGGCCATTGGAATGTAACGTACTGGTCAAATCAAAGAACTTTGGTCTATAGGTAAGACTCATAGGAGCCTCCAGAGGGTCGTTGACCTTGTATGAGACATAACCTTCAAAAGCAGGATCATAGGTCGCTCTGTCCTGCGTTGTTCCTCTGATACGAATAGGCATTTTTCGACTATATAACTTGTTGAAGTGATCGATGCAAGGAAGGGCCAACGATATGTTGGTCATATAAGAAGGCCACATGAAGAACTCGAAGCTTGTCAACAGTCAAATCTGTCCAGTCTGATGCATAACACCTAGGTACTTACGATGCTCCTATAGGTGCCGGATCCATTTCAACCACATGTCTTGGTGGCACCTCAGGAATGGCATAATTGGGAGCGGCCAGAACAGATTTGCTCAGGCCAAAACTAGCGAAAAAGAAGAAACGAACCATCTTGTCAGAGCAATCGATGAGGTTTACTTAGTTGTCTGCTTATTCCATCTCAATATTATGTCGTGATAGCTTGGTCTATTATACATCTTCCTCCCTCCCAGCTTTTCATGTTCGGCCAATGTTACTCCGACCTGACAAGTAGTAGTCTTGGTGACAAGGATAATAGCGGCTCGAAGCTACTAAGCTAAAGGTTGAACTAAGGCTCTTTTTCTTTTTTCTTTCCCCACAATCCCGATAATCTGGTAGTACGGGGTTCTCGTTCAATTTCGTTTAGCTCGACTCGTTTAATGTCACCTCGGCCACCAACTGGCACGGCTGAATGGCCGTCTTAGTCGCGGATCTAGTAGTACCGCATTCGATGCCCAGTTTCTTAGCACATCACTTGACTTTCGGCTGAACAGGGGCCGAAGAGTAAGTACTTGCACCTTGGCGGTGAAAATAAAGGACATCTTCAGGTATGTTGGCGTAAAATGACCCATAGAAACCGTGAGAGATACAAGGCATCTGTCTACGTTTCTGGCCCTGAACGATATTTATGCCGTTAAACTATCTCTGCTCGAAATCGTACAAGTTTAGTGAGATCGAGTCCATGCTTAGTACTTGTGCCATCCAATTGTCCATATCCCATTGTTCGAGCATGAATTCCGAAGTATTTGTCTGCATCGAACCAAGAACCTCTCCCAGCGCTTCAACATCTTGCAGCATTCTTTCGTGTCCCTTACTAGCTAG
>PVQA01001302.1:0-12319 GCA_002980515.1 Fusarium burgessii | reverse complement strand
CTCTAGGGGTGTACGGGGTGGTGGGGAAATACGTTAGGAGTTTGTAATTAGGTAGAAGCAAAATACGATTACACCTAAAAAGATATCTAGCAGTAGGGCCGTTTCCAATCCAGCTTTGTGCCATTTGCCTGCCTAGTCAGCGCAATTTTCCCATACTCCATTTCCGGCTGAACATCCAGTATCTAGACTCGGATGTCCTTTGTCATTTGTAATCGATCCCGTGCACTTGTACCACTTCCTGCATAAGGTGACTCATCTTGGATGTTAATATGAGCAGAATCTCGCGTAAGTCCATCCACACTATCCAAAAAACTGAGGCACCATATTACTGCAATGCCGATAGTCCAAACCTGAATATACTGCAGAGTGAAGAGGTTCTTGAATGCCGCAATGGTTTTTTGGCTGGTTAAAAGAAACTCAAGGGATCCAAGAGTTGATCCTCGCTCGGCGCCTAAGAGAGCTAGGGTCTTGAGGAAAGGCCCGAGTACTGCTGCAAATGAGATAGGCCAAAGAGTAGACGCCAGCTGCAGGACTTCTAGTATATCATCCCCAAAAGAACTTTGTTTCTTATCATGAAGCCACGTTATAATCCCGAGAATCACTAGATCAAAGTCAGTCGTGGAAGAGAAACAATAGTCCTATAGTCATCACCAAGATACGTAATAGGAACTGCGAGCAGCGCCGCATGCATGCCGACTCTCCATACCCATGAAGGGGAGGACTCTTTGAGCGTGAGATACGTCTTTTTGTTGTGGCTGGAGTCTGTTTCGACGTTTTCTGGCTCAGGCTGGGTTGACATTAGTCGCAAATTCTCTGGCGATGTTGAAGAGGCCATATTGAGCGGTTGTACACTCCAGTTGTCTGAACGATTAGGAGATAGTTTTTCGTTTTGATATTGCTTTGACATGGTATGAGGGGGAAATTGCAGGATGCGGTAGGGTATCAGAAAAGCCCATGTGGTTCTCCAAAGTGTAGGACCAACAAACGATACCTTGCGCTCATGCATGCCAAGACCCCGAGAGCGCTATCATGCGACTCCTGCGTTCTCTGTCTTTGCTTCAAAGGCACCAGAGAACTGCATACTGAACTAGCAGAAAATAGCCAAACGGCATAGTCGAAGCGTCAAATCTCTCTAAAGGGAAGAAGTCCCAAATCTGCCTTTTATCTGGCTTGACTTACTAACTACAAAACTTACGAAGCGAATATGGTCCCAGCCATTATGCCCTACACCGCTTAGCCACCGGCAAAATATACTAGGCGGGAAATTGGAGAGTGCTAGCATGACATTTAATAACCAGAACCCTTTACAATCTCTATAATCGTTACTGACCTAATAGTGGAGGTGATTTGATGAGCTAAGTGCGACGCGACACAACACAACACAAAGCGAAACGGCGGGAAGGACGAAGAATGATCATCTGGAAATTAGTCGTTCCTTTACAGCAAAAACCAATCCACAGGCCTGACTATGAATAGCATTCCCTATTTGAATTGCAAGGCTATATATGTAAGATCAATAGAATTTGCAAAAAGTTAATGTTACATACAACACCGGGGATTCGCTGGTCGTCACCGACCCAACTACTAATCCAGCGCTTCGCAGCTTGACTATGGGAGAGCGGACGGGATCCCGTATTTTCTACGAGCTTTGGTCGTATGTACTAGCATTGTAATTATCTGATCCTATATCCACTGTACATTGGATTCTGAACTGAGACGGTCTCGGAGTCTTACCAACCAATCGGTGGCATCGCTTTCCGATGCTCCCTGAACGAACCGCTCATCAAGATGTCAATCTGCAGTTCTAAAGTCTCCGCTGATATTAATGCTAGAGGTTACATGACGATTGGATCATCCGTTTGTGGCATTCAAATCCTCACCGCTTATCAGATATTAGTCCGGAGACATAATGTTGCTGTTGCTCGGCCTCGGAAACAATGGGAATGGGTCTGTGGCGTTCATGGGCCATAACAATACCTAGTAGTCTTCCCATCCGAGACCAGCTGTGATTAAATACACACTCTTTCACTCCAGGTTCTGACTTCAAGGCTATCGATGAATATCTCTTTGTTGTCACCATTTGCAAAACTTTTAATTTGCTAGCCCGTCACAAACACAAACAATGGCGCTGAACAGTAACCCAGCTTCTCCAGTGGATGGATCATTGGGACATATAAACAGACAGTTTTGGAAGTATGTTCACCAAGAGCTCCCCGTACCAACAGCCCGGAAGTACATCTCCTGATCAAACATTGACAACAAACCAGCGACAACATGCACATCATATCCCAACAAAAATGGGTCCGTGACCTTGCCGACCAAATTGTCAATTATCTCCATGGTCATCTCGAATGGATTGGTATACCCGTCAACATTCATGATGCGCGGAAGGCAGAGATCAGTCTACTCGACTATGCCTGCGGATTCGGCCTAGTTACACAGGTAATGCGTCCATGCCAGCCTCTCCAGCCCAGCTGACACTTCGAGATAGGCTCTCATGCCATGGCTTTCAAAGGTGAGAGGCATCGACATCTCGGACGCAAGTGTTGCCAAATATAACGAAATCTCGCAATATCGAGGGTTTTCATCTGATCAGGTTCATGCGATACAGGGAGACATCAGGTCTTCAGATACTCTACTGCAATCCAGTGATTTGTTTGACTTTGATATAATTGTCATCAGCATGGCTTTACATCATATTGACAATCCCAAATCGCTGCTCTCGCATCTTGTGCCTCGGCTTCGGCAGGGAGGTCACTTACTCGTTATTGACTGGACGCCTGAGCACCATGGTATTGAGGTAAGGTATCTTGACTTTTTATCTCACCAATGCTTACATGGATTTGAAGAATATCACCAACCATCCTGCCGTTCATACCACGAGCTCTCATAGCTTCAATAGGGAGGTCATGATTTCGCTGATGAGGGATATTGGGCTTGTGGATACAGAGTTTGTTCTTCTACCAGAGAGGACCTCTATGGGTAGTGAGATTGGAGGCGAGAAGCAGATGTTCTTTGCCCGAGGAAGAAGATCTTAATGACGTTGTAGTACCCGTTCTAGAAAATGCAGTAGAGGACTTGATGTTTAACTAGAGGACTAACACTTTTTAATAAGATCTTGATTTGATCTTAGATATTGCCTCACCTGTCGTTATTGTGATAAATTGACAATCGATCTGCTACCGCAAAGATGCCTCACATGCCCAGTGAAAACAAGTCTTGATTACATTAAGCGCAGATATCGTGACAAAGACCATTCATTGAAGTTCTAATAGTAAGTTTCAAAGTTATAGAATCAACAAAGAGCTGATCCATGTGTAGTTAAGAAACATTACAGCACAGAATATTATCGACGAATATGCCCTGGGCTACCAATACCACGTCTGCATCGCCTTCAAAGCCTTCTCACCCGCAACTTCACCAGCAACCTCATCCCTAATAACACTCTTCCTAGTCTTGAAAGCTTCATAGAACTCCGCTAGCTTAGGAAATCCGTCGGAAATCTCCTTTCTCCCATAAACGTCTAAACCCTTCTGACCAAAACCCTTGGTCATATCCTTCCCATAGCAATCTTTGGCAAACTCGAGAAATTGGTAAAGAACAATCTCAGCTATATTCGGTCCTCGAGCCCCACCTTCACGAAGTTCAGAGAAGTCCTTGTCTTGAAACCAGCCTTCGATGGTGGTCAACGTGCGTTGAAGCCAGCGGAGCATTTCTTTAGATGCTTCAGGCAGGGACAGTGTTCCTGCACCAGTGCCGAATGTTCTGACGGGATTCCAAGCGATGGTTAATTCGTCAGCCAGACACATGAGTTCTGTGACGCGCGCTCGGCCGAGAGCATCTTCACCCCGCATAGAGTACGCAGACTTGGGGAAGCCATGTTCGCCTAAGTCACAAAGCTCATCAAGATAATTCATGATAGCCAGAGACTGTCGTATATACGTGTAGGACTCAGGGCCCGAATCATGATTGGGAATTGCCAAGATGGGAAGACTGCCTGAAGGTCGTGGGGGAAATGCCTTTGGAGCAGCATCACCCAGTTGGGGATCAGACACGGGCACAATTGTGACGAGTGAAGAAGGGATCTGTTTCTCTCGAAGATAGATTATAACTCTTCGAGGGAATGGCATCCATGGATAAGCGTAAAGAAGCCACGGTCTGGTAGACATGATGAATTACAGTCCTTGAAGAAATATCACGTATGAAAAGGATTGATAAACCAGAGTTGCGAATCTTCAACCTTTTCAGCTTTTAAATATATATCACAACTCCTCAAATCATTACTTGTTTCTTTACATACAAGTCTATTACAAATCGACGTCGCGGGGCGTTGTTCAACGCACCGATGCATCACCATGCTTTAGTGCAAGTTCCCGAGTCTAGCCATTTCTGTACGCCAGAATCAAAAGTCTCCGAATAAGTTGCCGTTCGTCTTTACTCTCAACCATGGCTTTTTTTTTTTCTTACGCACCGATAGTAAATCTCGTTTTGGCAACCCGCAAGATGGATTGCGAAGGTTCCGTCTCTCAAATCAGCCATCTGCAGTTTGAGCGGACTGATGTTCCGCGCTTACAGACCTCCGTCAGACCGCTCCGCCTACGTTCTGCATGCACGTGTTGTCGCCAGGCTAAGGTGAGTGACAACAGTCACTACTCTACTCTCGTAATAGTGTTGACCACTTTTAGCTACGATGTAGTGGTGAGAAGACAGGATGTTTTCGTTGCGCCAAACTAGGCTTGAAGTGCGAATACGCTATCTCAATGGTTGGCCGGGCCTCCAAGAAGAAGAATACTCACGCTCGGCCACCGAATACCCATTCGTTCCAGCATATAGCGTCTCAGGACAGAGAAAATGGCTTGGGAGTTCCAGAGTCGGGACTCGTGGACAGTTCTGATCCTCTTGCTCCTGGCGTCAACGAGCTTTCCTGGGACATCCTGTTTGATATGCCAATACAAGATGCACCTCATCTGCAAGTTGATTCAAGCTCTCAAGGCACGTTGACCAACTTGAATTTTGACGAGTTTGTCTCGAGCTCGTCTCATGGGCAAGAGGCAACCATATCTTATAATGGCGCATCAACAACGTTAACCAACTCTTCCCACCGATCCACCGAGATTCCTGAGTCATGTTTCCTGCCAAACAGCGTTGAAGTGGCCCATGAGACACTATCCCCGCCCATCAATCACGATCCTCACAGCTCCCATATCGCTGCACTTGGGAAATGCATCGCACTACTCGACAGCCACCTTGCTGATACTGAAACAATTACTATAGATAAAGTTCTGAGGACCAGCAGAGATTGTCTTGACCAGATAGCCAACCTCATGGGACTAGATACCTACAAGTCTTGTAGAAGTTGCAAAAGTCTAGTCTCTAGTATAGTCGAGTCACTGCTAGAGCTTTACGAGAAAGCTTCAACCAAGGAAACAACCTCATCCAATGGCTTGCAATCGCAGCCGAAACTATCGCTAGGAGTATACACGATTGACATAACAGAGCATCCAACGCTCTACAGACAGGTCATACATACAGAATTGCAACGTCTGATTCCGGTCATCCAGTCGTTGAAATCTGGCTGCGGTGCCGCTCCTGGTTCTAGTAGACGTGCAAGACACCAGGATTTGTTCTTGGAGATGGAACAGAGGCTTCGCGTTCTATGTGCACCTAGATCATAAGGATATACACAATAGCTAAAGTAATAGAAGCCTGTAATACTTTGGCGCTATGACCTCGAGCTCGGATTGAGAACTTCTTGAATAGGACGTCCTCACATCAATTCATAGGTTATACCATACAAGGATCCATATCTATTTCACCCTGAAACCTCGTGAAAATTTGTTCTTCCCGTCGTTCTGTATTACCATTTCTGCTCTCAACATATTAGTGGAACTAAACAGCTTCAGGCCCTTTCGATGGCCCATTCAATCCACTACCAGAGCTTTGATTGTCGTCACCTACGACCGATCTTTGTGCTACCCAGAGTGAGAAATTGGTTGGAGAATCCTGTTTGGACTTAGACTCTTCGATTTTGGGAGCAGCAAACTCGGCCTTTGGAAATCATTAGCTTAGATTGTCTCCTTTTCCCCATTTCGGGATATCATCGCATAGATAGATCAACTCTTGACACAGGGCTGTTCATGATTGCCATAAAGCCTTTTACTTACATTATTCTCGGCTTTTGTATCGGAGCTGGACTCCAATGCTCCATCAATCTTCTTCCTCACAACCAGTTGTGTAGGTTCTTGATTCAAAGCCGGAAATGCGTTGAGTGGAAATTCTTTGGAGTCCATATAGTCCTTCAGGTCTTTGACGTGATTCTGCCAACAAGAATTCGTTCTGAGACCCTGCAGTAAACCAAGGCGAAACTCTGCATGTTTCTGCAGAAGTGCATACCAATCCTGTGTAGATCCAGACAATTTCTTCGGACTCGAGAAATTCCGCATAACAAAGTCCATATAAAACTGTCTTAATTTTGACATGGGGGAAGTATTCGCGCATGCATACTCCACGTCTTTGTACGTCATAGAAAAGGTGTTGTGTAGCGCATAAAGACGACCCATTGCGTAGTTCTTGAACTCGTTGCAGAGAAGCTTATCGCCGAGAATCCAGCATTTTGCATGAATGTTGGAACATGATGGTGATATAAAATCATCATAGGTGCCGTAGTACAACCATTCCACAAATAGGCCAAATGCTGAGCGATCATGCTCCGGAAGATTGACTCTTTTGGTGAAGACGCCATGAGGATCTGACTGAAAGATCGTTCTGAAGTAGTGAGAGTAAAATGTGGCTAATATGATAGGAAGCGACCATGTCCTAGTTGCCATAAGCTCTGGAGACGAGCCAATATGGACTTTAAATCCATGTCCACGAAGTCTATCAAAATTAGTCACGTTTCATGACAGCCTGGTAGGATACATCAAGATCCAAGGGTCTTCTTTGGACTGTCTTAGGGATGCTCAATTGCTCAGTGAGGATGGTTGCGAAAGAATTTGCCTTTCGCTCGTTGTATTCATCAAGTCTGTACTCCTCGAGGCTGAAATCTCTATGATCTGGGTGCATGTTGAAAGTCACATAGTTGAGAGTATAGTTCAGTTCTTTTTCAACGTAGAGACGTATCGGTTTCTTCTGTGCACTTGATATGGGAATGCCACTAGACATGTTTGTTAAAGACCGCCTTCGTGAAAGATGTGTCTTTTGGTGCGTGAGTTATACCTCGCCTTGAACCCTTAGCTGGGATATTTGGGGCAAGTTTCAAAGCCTAAACAATATGCCCAAAAAGCAAACAGTAGCGGCTTCAGTGTTTCTTTTGATCAGATTTCTCATACCAACGCAGGATAGCGCATGTGAATTAATGCACGCCGCCTGATAGTGATCATATGTATGTAGTGTTGAGAAAATTTGATGTTCCTGTAAAAAGGGGACCAAGCCTACCAACAAGATCGAAGAAGGGCAGTGGAACCACAGGGATGTACCTGTAACGTGGAACAGCCTAAGTCCGAGCAGCAGACACAAGCGTCTGTCTATTTGGTTCTTATGTTTTGGTTAACCTGCATACTTATTCATGATTACTAGAAGTGCTACTAAGAAATCCTCCAAGTCGATTGACGTTCTTGGTAGTTAGGGTTGTTGAATGTTTGCAAAATGTAATTTATAGGTGAAAGAGCAATGAGAGAGCAAAACGAAGCAGAAGTGAATCAATCATGCAACCATGACTTCACCTGAAACTGTCCCTTTATTAATTCTGGCCCCGAGCAAGCCGAGTGCATAAAGGTGGTTTTTAGTCGAATTTAAATGGCATCTGTATAAATTATATCTTATCCCCCATCTAGCATCCGTCTCGTATCTATACCTATTGTCATATCCTCTCTCTGCGCAGTTGTAAAATACCTTTAAATCTACCGCTATAGTCTAATTCCCGCTCTTTGTTGCCAAGCCGTATTGCTGAATGCATTTCGTTATCTCTGATGATACCCGACTCCACGAACGCCTCTACCGTGTTGAATTCACTCCATGTATCCCGAGGCAGCGGGCTCTTCGATTCCTTCTTCATGTCTTGTGCAAAATGCTGTTAGAGAGTTTTTTATTCTGTAAACTATTCGAACTAACCGCTTGTAATGTCTCTCCAGTAGATCTTTGCGATGGAAGCGCCTTTGACATACTGGACATTCGAACTGAGGCTCTTGATGCGAAGTTTGATGTCGCCTGCGAATTGGTGAGTATTTTTTTTCATATCTATTTTTAATTGCAGAAGTTGTACCTCAGATGTTCAGCCCGAGTGTATACCTGATTTTGTTAGTAATTGACTGACTAGTTCAATCGGATCATGGCACCTTTTGACATTCATCGCAAACATGAACCGGCTTTCCTTTCTTTGCTTTTGATACCTTGCCAGTAGGCGTACTCTGATAATCGTCGTAACTATCCATTGAAAACTATTGGTTGCAAAAAACGGACCAAAACAAACATACGCAAAAAGCAAGACAAGACGACAAAAGAACGAAAGCGACTGCAATAATCTCCATCAAATACCAGAAAACTCACTCATTTTTAAAGCCAGATTTTCCATCACTTCCGTAAAAAAGCTGACTCCTCGGGCTGCGTAAGTCCGTCCGCTGTTTAACATGAGCCACTCCGGCTGAGTAGTCAGACGAGGCTTGTTCCGTGGCGTTGACGAATCCTATCTCAGCATTCCATCAGTCACAAAAATAAACTCGGGACTCTGACCAATTAGACTCTTCCAAGGTCGGATAATCCCTGAGTTGAATGCGATTTCTCAGCCTTGGACAGGGATCTATGTGGGGGCTTGCTGACATCATTGTTTCGGGCTTCACGGAATGAGATTCAAATGCCGGGGATGACGTGTAAATAAATAGAGCTGATTAGATAAGATAGAGAGGCTTGCGGAGTTTGAAATCATTGGAAGGTTTTCTTATTTTGGGGGAGTTGAGCATGGATGAGGGATGGTGTTGATGGTGTCCGAGAGTTCCGTGGTGGCTGGGTTTGCCAAGGTATAAGAGTCACAACGTTTCACTGCCACATTCTCTATACGACGACGGACATTATTGATTGTCCGATTCATAACTTTACGGAATCGTTTAATTCTCTATTCCCCGACTTCTTTTCCCATTGCCAACGTCAAATCTAGATATCTGAAGGCTCATATTGCTTCATTTTCTCTTGGCTCGTATTATAGGCTGGCAATGCCCATTCCTTCACCCATCCTGATTCCAATATCTGCTGCGCCTTGGGTCGATTTTCGGGTTTCCATGTAAGCATTGTTTTCAACAGTTCAAGCAGTGCAGCCTTTTCTTCCGAGCTGATGGTTTCCATACCGTTCCATTTCCGTGGCTCTTGTATCCACTGACTGAACCGTCTATCCCAGGGCCAAATATCACGCTCGTTACTGAGAGCCCTTCCATTTTCATCAAACCACTTGGAACGCTTGTCAACCCATTTGTTCCACCAATCAGAGGGAGGAAGCCCTTGTAAATGGACTTGTTGTGCTGTGATATCGTCTTGAGGTGCAATAATGCCGTCAATAAGGGAGCGATGGGCAAATAGCTCAAAGATCACACAGCCAAGGCTCCATATATCTGATTGAAGGGTGAGCGGGCTTTTTGGCTCGAAAAACGCCTCTGGAGGCCGGACAACAAGAGGCGCATTGGACTCGAATTTTGTCTTCTCTTCTGGTCGAAATGAGACACCAAAGTCGCTGAGTAGGAGCTTGGCATCGCATAGAGAGAGTTCATCACTCGCTGTTCCAAGCCATACAGGCAAAACGGCATGCGATGGCACTCCTGTCGGTAAAGGCGCTGACGGTTCCTCCAGAGAAATTATAGGCTCCAACCTTGGTGCTCCAAATTTCTCGTATAGCTGCTCTGTTGACAAGTTGTTGAGCGAAGCTGGAAGTCTCAGCATTAGGTTTCCCAAGTGAAGGTCTTGCAAAGGATGTCAGTAACAGTCTCTATTATGGGTTTACCATACCAACCTCCATGGGCATAACCACATGCATGAACATGGGAGACCGCCTTTATAAGCTGAACTGCCAGAGACCGGGCCACGTCCAGCTGGAATAAACCCGAGTCAGAAGCTTCTTTTGAGTCGATGAGACTACACCTTGCCGGTGTAGTGACAAAACATGGATGTGATCCGTTGGGTCCCTGGACAGTGAAGCTGTCAAGAACTTGAGGGATCAATGGCTCATCTATAGCAGTCATTGCCAGTCGGGACAGGATGTCGACTTCTTTCTTATCAGCATCAGCGGTTCCGACTTTGATAGCGACATAATTCGAAGTTTGCTCATCTCGAGCAAGCCAGGCAGTCGAGAATGTACCATGGCCGAGCTTATGCACTATTTGGTAGCGGCCACCATGCAGATAATCATTGATCTGAACGGGATGGTAACCTCCAGGCCTATAGTCCTCGAGTACCTCGACTTCTTCTATGTACTTGTACTTGAATCTCGAAGTAGACATGGCGTTATGATTAATATTGGCGGTACGAGTAGTATCTGAATAAGGACGATGCGTTCCAGGATGATGGTTAGAAAATGAAAGTAGGCGAGATGGAAACACGCGTCGCGTAAGAGGAAGAAATGGCGGGCGGAGCATGAGTGATATATGGCGACTCCGTGAAGGTTGATGCCGAGAGAGAAAGTCGTAGCCGATTATGCCGTTATAATGCGAGCGCCTGAGTTGAGTTTGTGATGTGCGGAAGGCTGGGTGAGGATTCCCATAAGTGCACAGACCTTATAATCCAAGTGCTTGCAGAATCAGCAATGTGGGGCATGTGCACTAAAGCGAAGTTGCCGCGCGCGAGTGGTCACTTACTATTGGACAATAGAGCAACGTTTCTATTCTTAGAACACTGGGAGGCTGAATAAAGGTTTAATCCTCTAGACAAAAAGATATCATATCACTCACTCACAGAAATATTATGTATGTTGGTTGTGAAGTGATGACCTGAAACAATAGGCGCTGTGAAATCAGCTTATTAGAGAAACAAAGTTGATCTAATTTTGGACCAACAACCAGAGCTCGACAATCATGAGCATGTTGATGGGTATAAAATGGTATACTGTTCTCTACGAACGTCTTTCTTTCTCTGGAAGTAGAAAGTAGACTAAAACACAAACTTCAATCAAGATGTCTACTGTTAACATTGTCAAATACTATTTTCATGCACGCAACGTCCCTGCAACGGAGGAACGTATGCGTCAGCTCATCGCGCTCGCATACCAAACAGCCAGGGACAAGGAACTTTACCCAAAGGCAGTATTTGTGCGGTAGGTCTCCACCTTCCTTGGATCTGTTTGTCTCTGACTCAGTCATTCTGATGCTTAAACAGAAGTGAAGTTCACTTCACTACAACGATCAACGGCAGACGACAGAAAGATCCTCTGGGTGCTCATGTAACCTTCAGCTACAAAACCCAAGACTCTCTCGGCCGCGAAACTCATGTCGCATGCCATGGTTACGTCAAAGATCCGAGCACCTTGGAATACGCGGGTTCAACTCATACAGACGAGAAACCTGATTCAACCATGAAGTCATCAGGCAAGCCAGTCTGGCCCAGCGATGAGTCTCAATTGTGGGAGGCCCCAGAGATTGGATATGGACACTTGCCACCCAAGGGATCTGGTAAGTAGAGGTGGAAACACTTGGATTTTCTTTGGCGATATCTATGTCGTCGAATTGTTCGAACGGGACCATGATTCGTGATTAAGGGATGAGTCTAGACAATAGGAGTTATCTAGTCAGTTTTTTCTTCTAGATAGCTATATATATTAGAATCGAATACACCTAATGGACACAGTCCAAAAGGTACGCCCAATGCAATTTCCGCAACACCACAAACTAGTTCAAAGCCTGCTCTATGTAGGGAATAACTGCCAAGCCGGCGGTCCGGAGAAATAATTGAATAAAAATATTGATACGTGTCTCAAATCGGCAAGAGTTATAAGAAGCATCTGAGTGGAAATCGCTCCAGTTATAAGGTGATGTGAATTGTTCTGATGGAGTTGAGGCGTACGGCCGTTTGGTTGGCTGTCAATTTAGTGGACCAAAGGCTGCAAACCGCTGTAACGCCCTGCAATCAGGCCCCACCTGAGTCTATCGTCCTGACTGATAAAGGAAAAACTGCGCAACACTTTCAGTAACCGTTGAGAAGCATTTCACAACCAAAACACCACAAAAATGGAAATGATGAAAAGCAAAAGGAGAATTCACTCATTCGAGTGATAGTAATGCGTAATCTGGGAATCGAACCCAGGGCTCCCCGAACCTTTGCTAGAAAGAATGGCAACGGAGAATTTTAC